>BQKZ01000473.1:109138-141741 GCA_036244855.1 Temnopleurus reevesii | reverse complement strand
AAAAACACATGGGCAGGCGTCCAAACTTTCAAAACACCGAACACCTTTCTCGTTCCGACTCCAACCTCCGATTATCGCAGCCAATCATTGGCTACAGGTGGAAATCATTCGTTAAAAGCGCCTGCACTCGTTTGAACCCCGGGACTAACCCCGCTGACATTTCGGCCGGGACCGGCTGCGGTGTTCGGCCTTAGACGAGACATCAGCAGCTGCCAACCAAGTAGAATTCCTAACCAAAACATAACCAAAAATTTATTTTCCTTTTCTCCTCCTTCTTTCCCTCCTTTTCCTACCAAAAATGCAAGATATTTATAGCATCATGGATACTAGGCATAGTAAGCTATTAAATACTGTATAAACCAATATTCTAATGTAAAGATATATATGATTTATTTTCCTTTTCTCTTCTTTCTTTCCCTCCTTCTTTTCCTCCCAACTTCACATGGTATTTATCGCATCATGGATACATGCATAGTAAGCTTTTGAATACTGGAGAAGCAAATATTCTAGAGTACAAACATTTTTGCGATTTTGGACCAGTTCAACATTTTAGCCTGTTGTTGGTTTCACGTTTTAGACCAAGTTTGTATGTACACATATGTGGAGGCGCCGTGGTGTAGTGGTCATGACTCTCGCCTTTCAACCAGAGGGTCGTAGGTTCGAATCCTCCCCATGGCGTCAATTTCCCTCAGCAAGAAATTCACCCACATTGTGCTGCACTCAACCCAAGTGAAGTGGATGGATACCTGGCAGGAATATTTATTCCTTGAAATGCCAAGTGCGCCGAGGGTGGCTGCCGAGCTAAAGCCAGGGTAATAATAATGTAAAGCGCCTTGAGCACTCAGCAGAGTGGATACGTGCGCTATAGAAATTGCATCTATTATTATTATTATCATTATGATGATTGAAATTTTCACATGGTCAAGACCACAAAACTCATGAACATAAAACCACAGCAAAAACTTCAGCTAATACAGTATGATGTAATTTTGATATAGAGCAAAATTTTCTCTACAATTGAGAGATGACTCTCGCACGTATTCTACCATTATTTACACAACAAAGTCAACAAATATAAAAAATGGTTGTAAATGGATCTATAAGCACTAGCAGTCATATATTTTTCCGTCAGAAAGATGAAGCTAGAATATCAACGAAGAGAGAAAAACAAAGAAATAAATGTCAGCCATAAAAAGAGATTAGGATACAAAGAACAATTTCAAGGTTGATGATGCAGACAAACAAAAGGATAAATCCGGAATTAATAACAATAAAAAGGTTAGTTAGAGTTTACATGAGAGAGGATGGGGAGAATTGAAAGAGAAAGTAAAGAACAAAGGACAAGACTGGGATAATCATTACAAGGAATAGACAAGAGGATGTTTTTTTTCATAAGGGAATACTTTTCCTGGTATCGCATTGCGATTTGCTGTGCATTTTTGCATGATTGCTCCACAAAACAGTTTTTGTTTAGCAACGTTTCACATAGAAAAACACCCTCTTGGGAATATCATTATCATTATTATTATTATATTATTGCAATGGTCATTTGTATAATATCCTTTTAAAACTACATTACATTTATAATCAAGTTAGATTTGTATGACCTGTCTGTGCAGGCCACCTTTCTATAACAGCTACATATATCACAGACTCGATGCATTGATCATGTTATTGACAATTTCACCATAGTGTCATGTCCATTACGCCAAAAAATTGAAGGACTGGACGACTATTTCTTGAAATCCATTAAAATTTTAAAAAATTAATTTGGCCCATATAGACAGATGGTCACTCTAAACAGGTTGTCAATATAAACGCTGGCTGCTACTGCAGATTTGACTGCACAAAAAGGAAAGCTAATTCATCTCCGAAGTCGACCAAGTATTTGACTAACTCAATTAAGAAGTGTAAAGAACAACGGAAAGAGAAAAGTGGGTCGAGAACAAAGGAGGGACAAACTGCAAGTCATGTTTCATTCGTCTTATTTTGTCCCTGGTGTAAAACACACACTGACGAGCAAGGGGGAATGAAAGCATTCCTATAACGTGTTGTGATCATAAACAAGGACAACAAGAGAAAGAAAAGGATAATGAAGCTATGAGCTAGCAGAAATTGGAAGCTCCTGTCCCCGACACTTCGGGGGAGATTGGCCTAAGGCAATGCCTAGAGCTGATGGGGACTAACAGAACTCATTTTCAAGAATTTTTATCTGTAAATGCAGATTAATTTGAATAAACAACTAAGGAAATTGATTAATTAATGATTTGATCATTTGATTGCAACTATAACTATGTACACTATTCACCACATCATCGACAAGCAAGGGATGTAATGGAGTAGGTTTTCTTGTAAATAGAAGTATCGAAGGAAACATTTTGAACTACAAAGAAGTGTCAGATAGGATTGCATATTTGAAACTCTATGTCAACAGAAGCTACACAATGAAGATAATACAAGTATATGCACCAACCACAAGCTATACAGACGATGAAGTGGAAGAGATAGATAGAAAACTATGTACATAAAAGATATTGCAAGATATTTCTTCAATGAAAATCTACAAATGTGCAAGGAAAGACACTAGCAGACATAAAAAAAGAAAATGAACATGCCTGCCGAACCCTCCCCGTCAGGGAGACGAACAAGACAGAAGCTCAACGAGATCATGGGAGGAAATTGGGCAGGAACCTGTTGCGGTGCTATCGCAAAATGCCAGGGAATCTGGGCTAGGCGATGGCACGGGGAGGCGAGATTTCACGAGCCGGGCTGGGTGGCGCCAGCGCTCTGCACCCCACGTTTCCGCGGGTGGTTGTGTTCCCCTTTATCCAAAATAGAATTTCCTAAATCCTCTCTGCCTCTCTCTTACATTTCCGTGGGCTTCTTGCGCTGTCGCAAGTGTCTTCTTTGTTCGTGTATCTCCTATCCGACTATATACCATGTACAAGTACATATATTTACGTATTTTTAAATAATTAATCAGAAAGTAATTTTCCTGGTATCACATCACAATTTTAGCATAATTGATACATACAAAATATTTTGTTTGGCTACATTTTTAAATAGGACTGTACAGAAAAATATTGAAAAAGTTTTCTCGATATCTAATCAAATATTAATTGAATCATCTTTGTTTCTATAATCTTTCATTATCTAATTATTTCATGACAGCCACATTTGGTACTACCTCTCTTCCCTCTCCTCTCTCAATCTTGTCTTGTTTGAAAAATATTTATTTCAACTTCCTTTTTTTTTCTGTTTTGACCTTCAACTTTTGCTCTTGAATGTTATTTTTTTTATACCTCTCTTATTCCTCGTAGTATCTCGAGCTCAATCTTACTCTCCCCCTCACTTATTTCATCTTTCATCTTTCTAATATATTATCTCAATCCCTTTCTCCCCTTTTCTTCTATTTCACTCTATCTTTTTTCTCTTTTCCCTTTCCCCTCATTCATTCTCTCCCCTTCTCTCACCTTATTATTTTATTTTATTATATCTATTACCAATCTATCTTTGCTCTTTATAACTTGAATTTTCTATTTATCTTTTCTTTCTCAGATTTCCCCTTCTTCCCCCATATCTCACACCCTCTTCTGTCTCTTCCTCTCTCTCTCTCTCCATTTCTCTTTCTCTCTCTCTTTCTCTCTCTCCCTCTCTCTCTCTCTCCTTCTCTCCCACATTCTCATATCAATACACCAGACACATGCATCTTGCTTCCACTTTGCAATCAAATCAACATTTCACGCGTGATACAATGACCGTCAACGACAGCCGTGATTGGGCATTATTTGATCAAACTCATTACGACCCGATTATTACATTTCCCTTATCCATGCTATCAAACAAAATAGATAATTAGATTTCCCCGATCTATACTATCAAACAAAATCAGCGACACCAACATGTCGACTAACATCAAATTTCATAAAGATGATTTAGAAAGATTATCATGGAAGTCTCTTTATCTAAACTTCATTTACATAAAAAGCCAATATATAATATTACATACTGTTTGCATCCGTGATGGTGTATGCTTATTTTTGATTTTATGGAATAATTGTTAAAGAAATCTTAAATCAATTTGCCAATGCATATCAACCCTTTATGACAGACAGGATCACTTTTTAATTACCAAATTCAGACTATTCTTAGTGACCCAACTCTGACTCCTAAGGTTATCCAATGTCCTAATCATACTTTTGTTGTCATTTCACAGATTAACGATCAAAACTACAATACTGACCTGAATCCAAGTAATGTAATTAAATTGTTCTTCATCAGAATTTGTAACTACGTATATTGGGGGAAAATGCATAAATTTGAATCTATTAGTAAACAAAAAATCAAATGGCATGGAAAAATAGAACATTTGGGAAATATGTTTTCAAAATTGGCTTTAACGAACCACAGGAAATGTGGCCACAGTAGATAACTGACCATTAGACAGGTGGCTATTATAGAAAAGGACCCCCTTTGAGACGACTTTTAATATATTAATCTTTTAGCTTCCTCGACCAATAAATACGTTCCTAAATTAGATACTTTGTGTAATTGATATCGCAGACTATAATTGAGTACTCATTACATCATGTTCCTTAATTATTTCCTTTATCGTCGTCTTGGGCTGTTTTTGGCTGGCATTTGCCGGTAGAGCTTCACGCTTCGGACCCAGGGGAGGGATGCTTGACAAGGATCACGAGAGGGGATTCTTTGTGATTAGGGAAGAAGAAAAACATTGTTTGGTTGTCCAAGAATGGATTGTTTTAAGGAAAAAATAATGTTGGTCGATCAGGATTTATTTTATTGATTTTTGTTAATTCTTGGAAAACAATTTCATGTAGAATAAGACTTGGATGGGAGTGAATTTTAGATATCTGAAATTCACTTTTCAGGTTATATTTCACATGTTATCTATATACTTCATATAATCTATATCATTTAACTGAAAAAGAATATTCAGGTTGTATTTCATATGTTACTCTATAATTTCATTGTAAATGTGGTCTTCAAAATTTGATTGGAAAGCGAAAATTAGAAAGTTCAGGGATGTGTTCCAAAGTTGTTCTTAGAGGTAAGCACTGCCCTACAAACGACTGGTAATCCTAATCAGTTCCATTCGGCGCCAGGGATTATCATTGAGTTTAAGAAAGGGTCACCAGTCGTTCGTACAGTTGTGTATAGATCTACTTTAACTATATGAAACACAACCCAGGTCAGTGTTTCACAAAGATATGAAAGACTTTAAGAATGATTGTGCGCGCAACTGGCATCAGTTCTTGCGCGGAATAATCGAGAATCTTATGCATATTACACTCATTAACATACACCAGTCTTTCTTAAAGTCGTTTGTAGATTTGAGAACGATTTGGTGAAACACCATACAGGTCGGTAAGGCCATTTTCAGAGGGTTGGTCGGTCGAGGGCAACCTAACAACTGTTTTATCCCCATTTGGAAAGAGGAGAGGGGGGAATAAAATGGGAGGAAAAAACATAATCGGCTGATACAAGTATTCTGTCATCACCTATCCTATATACCTCTAACCTGACTTTATATTGTATCCATCAAATCTCTTGAACTATATTCCATAATAATTTCATTCTGGAAGTAGAGTCTTGCGATAAGAGTCCGCTCATGTGACTAGAATGTGCGATTACGTAGGGAGAAGGAAAGGAAAGCTGTCGAATCTCAAAAAGGGGTGATTAATTAATGTTTCTTTGAAGCGACACAACCTCAAAGGCCGTCTAGACAATCCGATACGCCCCCTCCCTCCCCTCAGAACTATTATTACAAATTCCAAGCATTTTAGGGCGATTGCGTAAAGACGTGGGCTATGCGATGAGCTGTCCATGGGCATATCTATTTTACTTCCTAAAGTGGGATCGGGTATTCGGGTGGGGAATTAGATCCTTTAAGTTTTATAAAAATTTGGTGGAAAATTTTCCAGGAGGGGGATCTTTAGAATTCTATCCCTCTAAAGGGATCTATTTTACATGTAGAGGGGGATAGGGATGGGGTAGAAATAAAGGAATATAATATTTGGTTGGTATGTCTGGAACAGTTTGGACTGGGTCTAGGCCTTAAGACTAACAATGAAACAGTGATCCTCTATCCCACAATAAACTTTTATGAATATAGCATAGGTAAGGAAAGCTGTAAAAGTCAATTAGTGTTCCAAAAAGTTAAAACCTTTTAAAACTAGATACACTTAAATCTGTTTATACAGAACACCCAAGGGAGACAGAAAATGAGGTCTTTACAAGCTGATGGACTCTATCTACAAGTTCATGTACATATAAATTGCTTTTAAGGAGCCAAGAAAGATGGTCATTGTAGACAGATCATCTTTATTCACAGGTGGTCACTAAAGCAGGTTTGACTGAATCAACACTGAATAAACAACTTGACTGGGTCTGTGACAGGAGACTAACAATGATTCCCCCCTCCCAATAAACTCCAACTAAGACAAGGGAACTAAGGAAATGTGTGAGAGGGAATAATGTTACAAAAGGGTTAATCTTTTTGATACTGTCAATCCACGACACAACCCATCATCTGTTTCCTCTGTCTACCGCCCTCGTGGTTTATCGTCTGTAAAGCCAGGTTTAGTCTCTGTATCCTACTCTGTCTTGCTTTTATTGTCATGTTGTCATGTCTACCACCCCTCCCTTGTCTACAGATTTATTTTCACTCCTTTTCCTTCAATTTCTTCACTTACCATTTGCTTTTCTTCTGTTTCTTCTTTCTTTCTGTTTATTTTATTACTTTTTCTCACTTCACTTCTTTTCTCCTGCTTTCAACTATTCAAGAAGATTATAATAAACATTTATCTATTTTTCTATTTCACTCTATCATTTATTCCTATATCTCTTTACTATTCATGTATTCATTTATCTATCAATTTAATTATCTATCTATTGACCTATTTATCTATTTCTGACAATAATACATTTCTTTCTTGCAACATATTCTCTTGTTCTAAAGTTTGACAATTTAGAAGAATATTGCTCTTACATTTTGGAACATGGATCATGTCTTTCCTTTTATTATCTGTCACTCCCTTCCTCCCTTCTTTCTTCATTCCTTTCTTTCTATCTCATCCCCTCTCTCTCCCTCCCATTTGAGTCTCTTTCCCTCTAACTCCCTTTCCCTTCCTTCTCTTTCCCCCTCTCTCACGATTGAATCTGTATAAATTTCTTGTATCATTTTAAATTCCCTCTTTTCTTTTTCCCTTCTCTTTCCCTCTCACATTCTCTCTCACTGCATATCTCTCTCTCCCTCTCTCTCTCTTTCTCTCTCCCACTCTCTCTCACGTGCCCTCCCTCTTCCAGTCACCTTATCTCCACCCCCTGCGATGTTAATCAGCGTGTTAAAGACAACACGGTGAAATCGTCATAATTCCATTTGCACCGACGATCCATTTGGCAAGGAGAGATAAGCCGGCTCTGAAATAATACAGACAAGTTTGCTATCCCAGGGCAAATAGTGTTGATATATCCCCCTTTCCTCTATTACCTTGCTTTCCAGAATTTTTTTGGTTGCTATTTAAAATCTATATTTGGTTAAGAGGGACGGATCTTTTGTGAAATAAAACAAAGTCTTTGATGAATATGAGTGAATGAATATTCAAATTAGCAATATGTAATATGTTCTCCCCTAATAAATCATATGAGAAATTAATTTAAATACAATATCATCCAAAACAGGGCAAATGGTGTTGATATATTCCCCTTTACTCTATTACCTTGCTTTCAAGAATTTTTTTGTTTTGCTATTGAAAATCTATATTTGGTTAAGAGGGACAGAGCTTTTGAGAATCAAACTTAATCTTTGATAAATGTTTAAATCTGCAACATGTTTTATCCCCCCCTATAAACTGGTTTACAAAATTGATATACATAATATCATCCACAACAGAGTTTGTAATAAAAATTTGCATAGCAAGAGCAAAAGCTAATGCAGAAATAGCAATTATTAACTTTTCTCCGCATTGCCAATTTACGGATCGTAGTAATTTTCTTCATTTAATCTGCTCCAAATTAGAAACCCTGATTCGCATTGCAGTGGAAATAAGCTCAAAATGCTAGAGCATTTTTCTCTTTCTGATAATATGTGACATTATAAATGCTCCACTTTTTGGAGTGTGGACATATTGCTAAAACATTGCTAAAATGTGACACTGCACCTCTGCGATCATCTGTTGGAACTTGGTACAATGTAATCTTATTCATAACCTTTTCTGATCAAAATTGAAAGTCATATTCATTGGTATATTCTCACAGACTATCACATTTCTAGTGCTTAGAGTGTGAGTTGGTGACACAGAAGTTTTACGACTGAAGTGCCGATAACAGCAAGATTTAATTTGACTCCTTTCACTCGATCACTACTTCGATTAGCAGGGATTAAATAAAATGTATTTGATAAAAGATTGCTTGATGAGTGTTTAAAATGATCCTTTCTTTTGAGATTGAGTTCATTTGGGAAGATAATTCCTAATTGCAACCAGAGGGCAATCTCGAAAGTAAAGAATTTGGCTAACTTCTTTTACAAGTTGATACTCTTTAACATGATGGTACCTCCTCATAAGCAAGGAAGCATTTCTACTCAATGCATGTACTAAACAGTATATTCCTGAAAAAGAAACAATGGCAGTCACATCTTTTTCTGTCCAAACCCCCAAAATTCATGCAGTGATATTGACCACCTGTCTGCAGTGGTTACCTATGTTGGTTCCTTCCAGGTGAAAATGTGTGTTGTAGAACCTGTCTCTAGAGCTCACCTGTCTACAGCTGCCATTTTACGTGTATCCCTTAAGTGGCCACTATAGACAGACACAATATGTCTCATATGTATTCCATTTAAAAAAATTTGACTGAATAGTTGTCCACGATTCAATTTTTTAGGCGTAACAGACATGATGCCGTCATGGAATAGACCGGTTTACTAATAGATTCAAATTTATGCACGTTTCTAGCCCAAGACCGTAGTTACTTGGTATTCCTTACATTTGTTCACAACAATTGAATTACAATACTTGGAATGCAATTTGCATACATTACTTGTTGCCATGTCGGGCAAGCCTAGGACAAACTTTCGGGTTGTCAAGAACAACCTTTGTGTTAGAGGTATGCATAAAATTAGCATCTAATAGTAAATCCGCCTATTGCCTATAATTGGCATGCATAATATGCGTAACTTACCTGTCGGTCTCGTCAGTTCGACGTGTGCGTGTGACGATGCGTTATTGACGATCTCTGCCTCGTGGGTGGCGTACTTCTGAAAGCTTGCTTTTGGTGATAACGACTGGCTTCGCTTGAGTGGTTCCGTTATCGTGACCGGGCGTGACCTCACACAAACCTATGTTGCCAATTTTCAATAGAAAATAATGAGTTTTAAATCTTCGTAATGTTGCCAAATTGGGGAAATTTGATGATTTTTAATGGATCATTTATAATGACTGGACATGACCTCACATTATCCAATAGGTTAACATATTAATGAAAAATATTATTTCACGGCATAATTAATCACTTCCTTTTGTTAAACGTGGAATTTGTAGAATTTCATTTTCAATTTCTACAAATGTTTACATAATACAATTGTAGTCAATTGACAATTTGTTTACCCAACTTCATCAAATCAAATTTTAAACTCTAAATATGAGTCTGCATAACTCTGTTTACATCTGTGAGATCTAGGCTGCGTATTACTGTGGCATAGAACTGCAGGGTAAAAGCAACTTGAGACAGCAAAATATTCAGTAATTTTTATCTGCATTCGTGAAGTAGGTCATGGACAAGGTAATGGAAAATTTACTTATGTAGATTGTTCTGAGTGGCTACCTTTTGGATATATCATACCATGCCGTAATAGGACTCTAAAAACAAACCTGAGAGGGCGGTGGTGAAAGCGGTGATCCTACGGGCGAACTGTCCGACCGATTTGAATCCGAAGACGACCCTTTCTGCGACAGATTGAGCGGCTGCTCTGGTGCCATCTCATGGAAGGCGTGCATACCAGTCGGGCTCCCCCGCGGCAAGGTCGGGAAGCCGGTCGGCGGGAAGGAAGCATGGGGTATTGTCAAGAGGCCTTTCGGGCTACCTGTCAAGGGTGACACGGCTGGAACCTGTCCTGTGCCTGTCGGTGACGTCGCAAGTTTTGCCTGACCTAGAGGTGTGGTCGGTGAGGGGAGTTGCTTGCCGTTGGCTTGGGATGCGAGGCTGAGGGAGGCGTTGTGGCCGTTGGGGCTTGTGACGAGGATGGGTGCGGGCGGTCGGATGTAATCGGTGGGGTAAACGGGGATGAGACGGACGAAGCCGCTACCTGCGGCCGCTGCGGCTGCTCCGGAAGCAGCGGCTGGTGATCCTGGTTGTTGCTGCTGTAATGCCTGTAAGATGAATGAAACAAAATGAAATAGATAAAATAAATGAATTAATCGATTTAACTTTCTTGTCTCCTTTGTGCAAAGAGTGGAAATATCAAAATGTACATGTTGGAAATAAATGAAAGACAGATGAAAGGAGATGGCCGAGATCATTTTAAGAAACTGGCCGCTAAAGGGAAGTTGCAATGTCAGTTTTCAACTCTGGGATTACCAGATTGCATATATCTGCATTAGAATATTAATTTTATGATGTTGATCCATGAGTTCAGAGCCAGGAATTGTCATCAAACGCAGGAAATGGTCACCAGTTGTTCGCAGATTCATATAAGATCTACAAACAGTTTCATTAAAGAAGAACGAAACCCTGCATTTTATATTCTCTCAGTAGATGGAGAAAAATAAAATGAACCAACTGTGAAAATTTGAGCATAATCCGACTATCCATTCAAAAGTTATGAATTTACAAAGTTATAGTGAATGTCCCGTCATGGGAATCCTCGAGTCGGCAACGCCGACCAATTATTAGTCGTCTACGTTCAAATCTGTGACGTATTTGTGGACAGCTCTTCATTCATTCTGTACACAAAATTTAACAATTTCTTCTTTTTTCAGAAAAGTGGACAAAATTTTCCCTTTTCTCGTCAGTATTATAGGTGTTGGATAATTCTTCAAGTATTGTTGGAAGAATAATGTTGAATAGTTATGGTATATTCAATCAAATTCCATAATTATAAAAAATCATGTACAAAATAAATGGAGAGTTGTCCGCATATCGTCATAGATTTGTTAAGCGTTGCCAATTCAAGGATCCCCATGACATGGGATAATTGAAACTTTGAAAATTCGTAACTTTTGAACGGACTGTCCAATTAAGCTCAAATTTTCACAGTTTGATCATCATATTTTTCTTCATCGACTGATAGCAAATTAATTCCAGGGTTTCATTCCACTTTAAACACAACCCAGGTTGTTTACCTGCATTAGTATGTTAATCTTATGATGTTGTTCCATGAGTTGTTGCTGCTGTCTCTGAAGCATATCCTGTTGCATCCTTTGCAGCTCCATCTGCCGCTGTTGTCTCTGGACCTGACTTCGTTGAAGCGCAGCTGCCTCTGCCTGCTGCGCTAACAGCTGTTCTCTCAGCGAGCCCAGCTGACCCACTAGCTGTTCCAACTTCTTGTCTTTGACAGCCAGTGTGTCCTCCAGGTCCAGTTCCCGCCTGGTCTTCTCCCCATCATCAGCGTGGCCGTTCTGCGTTGCGCCCTCCTGTTGCAATCGCTCTGCAAGGTCATCCCGCATGGATTCCTCCCGAGGAGCATCATCGCGTGAGTCGGACTCGCTCCCCGATCTCTGTGCGGCATCATCATGCGGGCTTTCCCGATGTAGCACCGCACGCCCGATCATGATATGCTGCTTTAGAGTAATCATCTGCTCTGGCTTCCTTTCCGCTAAGTCCAAGACGCCAACTCTTGGTGATCGTTCCCTCTCGTCATCTTCCGTCTCCTCGCGATAGCCATCCCCGGCTTCGGCACTCCGGGGTCTTTGGCCTTCGTCGCAGTCCATCGCATCGTCTAAGGGGTCACATGGTTCTTTCTTGATACTGACAGGAAGCGGGGATTCCCCAGCAGTGTTCTCCATCTCTGATGTCATCTCTTTCTATCCTCTCCTTCTGTTCTCTCAATGTCCGTTCACTGCTGCGTTCTGGCCTTGTGTCTTCAACACCTATTCAGAACATCTGTCAATGAAAATAAAGAAAAAGACAAATTAAATCAAGAAATCTTGTGATTCACGTCTGTGCCCTGGGCGGTATTTCACCAGGATAAGGACGACTTTAAGATCGACTGGTATCCCTTCTTGTGCGTATAATTCATAATAGAACGCGCATTCAGCGCAAGAATTGATACCAGTCGGTCTGAAAGTCGGGCGTAACTTTAAGAACGGCTTGGTGAAACACCTCACTGGCCTCATATTTTAACAACTATTCAGAACATCTGTCAAAGAAAATAAAGACAAGGACAAATAAAATTAGTGAATCAACTGAAACACTCCAAAAAGAAAGTTAGTGATTACTCTTCATGGTTTAACTTTATTATGGGATCACTTTGAAATTGTTTAACATCACTATGGGTTTACTTTTGAGAATGTGTAATGGAGAAAGAGATCATCTTTTAATACAACAACTGAAATCGCCCATGTGTGAAAAAGAATACAGTGTATTCCATGACATACAAAATAATTTCATTTGAATTATTTACAGAAATCTGAAACCTGAAATAAAAACTTTTATACACATTTGATAGTGATCCCTGACTTTTTTAAGCGTATTGCGGAGCATTGCATTCAACCTTGACCTTAATAATCACTTGGTTGTCAAAATATCACTTCCTGTTCTGATAAATATTAAGCTGTTTATTCTTAAAGGCAAACTTCAATTTTATCCTCTTTCTTTGTCCACCCAGTTCACAGTGCAAAATAGCGATCATTCACCTTGTTACCGCACACAACCTACTTCATATTCTCTCTAACAGAAGAGAATAAGAGATAATGTCCTAAGCTTTAGAACGGACGCAAAACTAAGAATATTTGTCTGGCGAACATAGAAGCAATAAAGCAAGAAAACTTAGACAGACTGGAGATGGATTTGAAAAGTAAATTATTTCATCCATTTGGATATCCTTTCCAGATATTGCTCCAAGCCAGAATAAGGTCCATTCACATTGAACATATTTAAACTTGACTATCATCACAATATAATTGTATGTAAAAAATAAAGAGTAACCACTGCTGCTTTTGTCAGTAATATGAGAGGTAAATTAGTGTTGAATGAAAACTCAACTTATTTTAGTGGAACATTGTGGTAAAATTGCTGACCGCAAATTATCGCCATGAAATTTCCTTATTGTAATACAAGCCAAAATAGCAAGTGATTCTGCTCTTAACAATGCCTCCGCTACCACTCCCAGTGGTAGAGGAATTAAAAAAAAACATGTAAACTTGTATGCTCAGGGGAGTGAGAGCATCTGTGATAACAAATCTGAAAAATCTGAACAATTATGAAATGCTCAAAAATATCACTTTTTTTCATTGAATTCGTATTGAAAACAGCTGAAAAAGGGCTTATAGCTATGTCAAAAAAAAATTGGAATCCAGATTAAAATCTGACCTCTCAAACCCCTGTATGCTGTAAAAAATACTCGATAACAAAGCAAATGTTCAAACAACAGTCATAACTTTAATTCTATGAACTGTCTTATGATTAAACTGGTATTGTGTTTGTAGCCATCTGACTTTATAACTGGGAAAGTGGCCAAGAGTTTGGAGCGATCCAAATATCCCGGTAGTGTGAAACTTTTGTTGGATAACCTGTGGAAATCTCTATTAATTGTCCAGGAAGATAATAGGGCATCTGTAGAGATGCAAAACGTTCCAGAATATGCATGAGATGTATTTTCATAAAACTTCAAGGCTTTCATTACAAGGGAATGGCTGATAATGGCTGGTCACATATTGATCTACACTACCAAAAAAGAATAATCAAATTTGACTTCATCTGAAGATATGAGTTTACACGTTTCCGGGTTTCTTTAAAAACAAGCAACCTGTTCCTTAAATTGATATTCTATAATTCTTTAAGTGACATAATGCCATCAATATAATCACAGACATTACTACCTTGAAATTTACTGGTACCATTTGTTTTTCAAGAAGTCGCTAAGCCGAAGTGAACTTTGAAATGATTTCATTTGTTCTTGCCGACTTGGTGTCAATGACTTCGGTTTACAAAAACAAAGAATTCGCCGAAGGAAACCAATGAAAGTATACTTTTGTATGGTTAGTGCACGATGAGGACATTTCAAAGATAAAACAGCGAAATCATTAATTTAAATTGCTGCATAATTTTCCATTCGGTGAATAAGCAATGAATTAATGATAAATGATCAAAAGAATCAATGAACGAATAAAAATACAATAAGCAATATGCTGTTAATAAATTAAGGGCACCAGCACATTTGCGAGTCAACAATTACTCAAAAAAGGATTCGGTAAATTTTTCACCTTCCTACCATACTTAGAAATTAAGTGAACCACAAACCAGGGCAAACCAGGACAAACAGGCTGAATCCACCCTATTGTGTAAATGAATCATCTCAACATCAAAAATATAAATTATGAATTAATATTTTGTTTAATCAATTGATTTGTACAATTAAGATTGAGAAAAATGACCTTCAAACAAGAGATTTCAAACAAAATAAGACAGTTGTAATTACAATTTTGTTGAAGCTGTTTTGGAGCAGGGTGGAATTGGTGTATTGGCGTGGCTGCCCTATTATGAGGCTGATTACTATACAGACCATATGTTATAATTATAATGATAATAATATATTTTGTTTATCCAGGGTAGCCACTTTAGTCTATATTAGTTTTTAATTATTTTCTTAAACAATAAGGTATTTTTAACAAGCTATTTTATCTTTGTTTGATGTCACTATCTTACAAATTTCTCAAGTTAGATTATCTCGATGTGAAAGTTTCTTTCATTCAAATCTGATGTCCAATCTCAGGCAGGGCCAGAATTGGGGGAGACATTTTAAAAGTCAGGCATTATTTTGGCTACCAAAGTACCAATGTATGTAACAAAGCAAATATATTAAGAACTGAATATATTCCAAACAGCTTCGATAGCTAATACAAGTGCATTTATTCTTCAGTAATAAGCTATCCAAACTGATGCAATGGATAAAGCAAATACATTTGCTTTCTAGCTGTTACAACTATTCTCAATTTTCTTTATAAAATCATTTTGTAAAATTTTGTTTTGTTGCCTGCACCATCCTAACAAGTAGAATAATGAAAATGTTGCATGCAGTATTGGCACCCCTGCATTTTATTCTGCTTTAGTATTTATAGTAATATCATCTTATTTTTACCATTCGACTGGCATCATTTTCAGGAATCTTTAATCTTTTTTCTTACCTTCACCAATGCATCTACATTTTTTGTATTGTAAAAAATAATTTTAAATAATTGTTTTTTTCATAGTTTTGATGAATCATTAGTAATCCTATTTTATTCTAAATGATATTTTACTGAGCCAGTAACTATTTAGTATTCATGTAGATTGTTTACTAATTTATGCAAATTAGTTTGTTTTTTGTCCTAGAAATATTGGCTGGAAAAATTATTGTTTCCACAAGCAATGTTCATTATATTGTTTATTACATTGCTGAATACAATGTTTATCACAATGTGTATTACAATGTTTATCAAAATGTTTATTACAATGTTTATTGTATATCATTATATTGTTTATTACATTGTTTATTACAATCTTTAGTGCAATGTTCATTACATTGTTTATTACAATGTTTATCACGATGTTTATTACATTACATAATTACATTGTCTCTTCACAAAATATACATGTATACAAGTAAACAATGCAAAGAATGAATGAAAGCAATCAATGACTAGGAGCCAAAAAATAAAGAATAAGAGCCTTGACTTTTTATCTGTCAATTGCCCAGTCAGAAAGCCAAATTCTTAGACAATGTGGACAGTTTTCATTCTATTTATATTGTTTTACAATATATTTTTCTTAATTTATGTATTTTCCAAAGTTACTTCAGCCAAAGATTGTCAGTAACACTTTTAAAAAAAAACCCAGATATATTGTGAATTAGGTGTGTTACAAAACTCTATGCACTTTTAATTTTCTATTTCAATTATTGTAAATTATTTGTCACTATCTTATTTTGCTCAAATGGGATATTTTCTCTTATATAAAATAATCTAAAATCAGGGTTATAAAATCTAATGATGTTAATGCGTTAACTAAATGTGTTAAGCAAAGTAACAAACAAAAAATCTATTAAAAAAAATCTATTAAAAAAAAAAAATTATCATGAAAATGGTGAATAAAAAGAGATTGATTCAAGTCCAGTCAATATATTGTTTATGTATTGTGTTTTAGTGAAATTGAATAAATGCACTTGAACTGAACTGAAAGTCCATGAATCAAGTTTCAAAACAAATAGGTTCACGTTCTGCCTAAAGGGAATACCACAGAGAAAACTTATTTTGGCATTCTTTAGAATAATGAATGAACCAAAAATGACATGACAACTCTGAAAATCCACATGGAATGTTGCTTCTTAGTATTCTAAGATCAGAATTATTCAATTTTTGTTAAAGTCAAATTCTATTTTAAACAATTTGGAAAAACTAATAAAACTAAACCGAAATATGTCACTTGAATGCAGAGCAAAACCGGCACATCAATTGATACTTGAAACAAAATACCTAACAAATATATAGGTCTCTTTTAATCTTTAGCATATTTTTTTTTCAGTAAATTAGCTAACTCTGAAACTAAGCTAAGCTAACGAACTAAGCTCTAATATATCATGAGCGGCTGCCCTGATATAATCATAAAAAGTAATAAATAAAATAGAGCAAACGGAAATATTTTATTTTATTTGCCATTTATTTGTTAATATTGTTCATGCTTTTTGTGTCATCTTATTGTACTATCAGGTCATTGATGAAAAACAGTGAATTTGCTGACATTTTGTACCTGTATAGATATATTTGAATATATAAATGAATAGATAGACAAATAAATAAATAAATAAACAATAAATAAACTAACCAAGGTAGTTGAAGTGAAATATTTAATCGCAAGATGAGAGAAGTAAACACATTTTATTTTTTTCCACAAGCCGCTTTTCCTTCCGAGTATGAATATGTAATCCAGAGAATAAAATCAAGGCAAATCGTCCAGTGAAAACAAACTGGTAAACAAACTGTCATCCAAAGTGATAGATTGCCTCACAATTGCTCCACAACACTGAAATCACCCAAAGGGGCTACAACGGGAGAAAAGTCAATTGTAAACTATCCAGCTCCTGTCAAATCCACAAATGCAACACGACTAGGAGATAAAAATCCAAATACAGTTGTCCGCGGTGGTGGCGGTGTGAGTCGTCGACAACGCCACGATCCCCGGTGCTGAACAATGCAAGTATGAATCCTAGAACGAGGAACAGAACAATGCACGGTGGTCCGTCGCAGGCACTTAGTGAGAAACGTGAGCGATTGTTCCGTGGATCGAGCGGTGGCGAGTAAGAGAGAGAGAGCGAGCGAGGTAATTATGAAAGAGCAAGCTTGGCTCGCTGCCGAGAGAGCTGTGTCGATTTTAAGAATGACGGGAGGAGAGAGTATTTGTATTTAGCACTCCTTCCTCTAAAGCGACTCGAGTCGACTGACTGGTTGGGTGATGTGTGCGGGGGAAGAGCAGTGCGAGGGACGGATTCCTCTCTCTCTCCCGATATATAGGGAAGCACCTGTTGAATATCATATGTGGTTTGGAGGAGGGGCTAATATGTTAATACACTGCAGACACCAAAGTGTTAAATCGACACCTCCTTGGTATTATGCAACACCAAAAGTAATAGAATGCCAATAAGTGGTTATAAGTGATCTTAATCTTACATCGAAATGTAATAAACAGGATTATTTGTATGTATATTTAATACATACACTGAAATATATATTTAATAAATCTATCTAATTCATTAGTGTTGCTTTTTTTATGCTTCTACACTTTTTAGCTGTTGTTCAATACAGATAACACTATTCAGTGTTAAATCAACACCTCATTGGTATATTACACAACACCTAAAGTGGTAGAATGCCAGTAATGGTTTATAAGTGATCATAATCTTACACCAAAATGTAATAAACTGGATTATTTTTAACACTGAAATGTATTTGAAATAACACAATCTAATTCATCAATAGGATAGCTTTTGTAATAGGAAGTACAAGAACTTCATATAAAAAGGAAAATCTAATTCTATTGTTAAATATGGTCAAAAAATGAACTTCTGAAGGCTAGTCTGGGGGCAGGGATCTAGTTTAAGGGCGTTGTGGGGAGGGGGTTTCGGTAAGGAAAAGCATAGGGGGTCATCGGTAAAGAATCACATACAACAAGACAAAAGAATGACTGGAAACTGACTTAATTATTTAATCTTTTGTTTTGCTGGTCTTCTACTTACGAAGAAAACAAAAAGCATTCTTTAATGGTTAGAGGATCTTGAAGAACTAGGACAAGAGGTAATGGATCAAACGATAATTTCCCCTCTTGAAGTTTCGAATCTCAATCAAATTTTAAGAATGTCTAATTGTCAGAAAAAGGGCAAAAAAGAGTAAATGATGAGAAACTATTATCTTCTATTCATTTAGAGTCTGGTAAATTCAACAGGTAGATTTATAAGTACTTACAAATTATTTTACATAGAATTACAAAGTTTGAAGGGAGAAATAAAATATTTGATGATCAAATTTAACTAATCTCCAATAATAAAATACTGACAACGAAAATTAGATGTAAATAATCATCCTCTCTTCACTGCGAATCTTTTTAATTCAACAAGTAGATTGACAAATAGTTAACAAATGATCATAAAGTAAAAAGGTTCAAGGAAAAAAATAAATCTAATTTGACTATCAAAGGTATTTCAAAATGCTACAAAATATTTCAATCAGATTCTTACCAAGGACGTTTCATAATTTTTCTACAAAATAGGAATAACCTATCAACAAAACCTATTTTAAGGCTTCAAGAAGATTGCAAAGGAAATAAGGAGAAAGTAGAAGTTGTACTTTTCAATGAAAGGTGAGGAAAGCGGCGTAAGGAAAAGGAAAGAGGGGTGGACATATTCCTGGTGTCGTGCTCTATCTAGATAAGAGATATTCCTTTGATGGCCTTCGAAGGAAAATCTCACGGTTCCGCGTTGATTTGACTTAAAAAAACCTCCTCGCTGTGATAGGTAAACTCTCCCTAATTCCACATCCTTCACGCGTTCTAAAATTAAAGAAGATAATGTCGTTCGGCAAGAAAGGGATGTGTTCGTAACAAGATAAACCAAGTAATGAATGAAATTAATTACGTGATCTTCGGATGGTATCCTCAGCCGGGATCTTGGACTGCAATCTCTAGGGCTCGTTTGATTGGCTAATTAGGCGTCTCGGGTGTGAAGTGTGGATCAAAGCAGCATTGTGATTGGTGGATTGGCAACCATGCTTGACAGTTGCACCAAACTTTCTTAAAGGACTTTAATTCAAACGAATATTGGTATCGTGTTGATCAATTATAGTCAAGTTTTAATTTATTCACCGTACAGTTTAAGTCATTAAAATCCATGTATGTATAGGAATATTTAGATAATAACAATAGTATAACAAAGAGCACATTTCATTTTCAGCTATAGGAACATTTCTTCACATGCTATTCTTTACAACCAAGTAATAGCGATTGATCAACGATACTTTGGATCTACTTTGCATAATGTTTGTTGCAACGTCTAGCTGGCAATAAAAGAGAACAGCTTTCTGTTAAAAATATGCATTTGAATCACTTAGCAAAACTGAAATTCAACAAATCCACAATAAATAACTTGTTCTTAATTTAAGAGGGCAGAGAGAATTGATAGCATGTTAGACGGTGCTATAATATTATCTACATATTAGCTCTAGAATACTTAGTAATATGAATTTTCAAGCTACAAATTAATGATACAGAAAAGGTAAGAACATTCAAACAGAACATTCTTTCCAATTTTCAAAGCATGAAATTAATGATTCTATATAAAAGGCAAGACCTTTCAAACAGAAAATTGCATCCAAGTTTGAGTGCTTGACTAAGAATCACAGAACAATGTATAAGCTAAAACAACAATTACCAAACTTAATCTTCAGAATGGATTCATCAACGGGCTGTCCAACCATAGACCTACAGAAAGAATTATTAAACACAACCTTGCAACACTTTTAATGACTTTCTGAACCCAAGTCATGGCACTTAGCCCCAGTCACATAGGGTCCTGGAAGCAACAAGACACTTTATTCACAGGCAGCTAACTGTGAAGTGAACAAATAGTCATGTTGAAACATATTGCTTCCAGGCTTCTATGTGACTGGGGCCTTAGAGACAAGACTCCCCATCGAATTTCATTACTGAAGATGAATTGTTTCCTAAATTAACTCTCCAGTTTCTTATTCTTCAGTTCTTCATGACCTTTGACCCACAACTCTATTCATATACTGCTATATCAGGCAGTCAGCCAAGTCCGCATTGTTAACAGCACAGAGCAATGTAATATGTTAAAGACTCTGTCTAACATGATTGTGGTTGTGACATTTTTAAAATCATCAAACCAATCCGCCTAGCCTATATTATTATATTTAGATGGATAAAAACTAGGAAATAAAGTGAATTAGTTACAAATGAACTAGTCAAATCAAAGCCCATAGAGACCTGAAACATGACAATGAAAATCTTTGAAGTGTCAACGGCTCTAATTCGCTAAAGTTTATATACTGTAAAACGGGGCGAACAGGACCGCCGGGATCAAGAAGGACAAAACTTACATTTTCTATTTAGATCTGCTTATATCATATTTGCTTTTAACTTTTTGTTCATCCTATAACAGGGTTTAGAGAATGACGCAACTCCTCAAAAAGGAATCTCAAATTTTCTAAATTATACCTCTGTTCACCCTGACGTACTTGCTCAAAATCAACTGCAACTTTAAAAATTGTAACGCACATTTCCATTCACCCACGGTATGCACGTTCAGCAAGACGTGCATGAAACAACGATTTTGATTGGCACGTTCCAATCAACTGCAACTTGCGATCAATTGCAACTTTTGAGCAACACCCCCTAAAATAAATAGCATTAGGATCTGGCAGTTGAGATTTGTTTTTCAAAAATGAAAAGAATGTTATGCAATTTCTTTAAATGGCATCGTCTCAAGTTCTTAAAATCAAATTCAATGAGACAATACTAATACGACATTGCATTGAACNATTCTATATAAAAGGCAAGACCTTTCAAACAGAAAATTGCATCCAAGTTTGAGTGCTTGACTAAGAATCACAGAACAATGTATAAGCTAAAACAACAATTACCAAACTTAATCTTCAGAATGGATTCATCAACGGGCTGTCCAACCATAGACCTACAGAAAGAATTATTGAACAAAACCTTGCAACACTCTTTATGACTTTCTGAACTCAAGTCTTGGCACAAAAGCTGTCAAGTTTTCGAGACAAGACTCCCCATCAAATTTCATTACTGAAGATGAATTGTTTCCTAAATTAACTTTCCAGTTTCTTATTCTTCATAGTTCATGACCTTTGACCCACAACTCTATTCATATACTGCTATATCAGGCAATCAGCCAAGTCCGAATTGCACAGAGCAATGTAATATGTTAAAGACTCTGTCTAACATAATGATAGTGGTTGTGACATTTTTACATCTTCAAATCAATCCGCCTAGCCTATAGTATTATAATCAGATGGATAAAAACTAGGAAATTATGCAAATGAACTATTCACACAAATACCCAAAGAGATTTGAAACATGAAAATTAAGATATGCTAAATGTTGACAGCTCTAAATTCCCTAAAATCTATGTAATGTAAAATGGGGCAAATGGGGACGGTGAGGTGAAGGACAAAATTTCCAGATTATTAAGGTCTGCTTACGGTACATTATATTTGTTTTTTTTTCTTCTATTCCATAACAATGTCTTAAGAGATATCAAACTCATCAAAAAGGAATCTCTAATGGTCTAAGTTTTATCTCTATTCACTCTGGCGTCCATGTTTGCCCCGTGTTACAGTACATTTAAAAATAGATAGCATTAGGATCTGGCAGTTGAGATTTGTTTTTCAAAGATGAAAACAGTGTTATGCAATTTCTTTAAATGGCATCGTCTCAAGTTCTTAAAATCAAATTCAATGAGACAATACTAATACGACATTGCATTGAACCAACTATTCATCTTTACACAAAGTATTATGCTCCATTTAAATGCATATTGTTTCAACTGCAAAGTCAGAAGAGTTAAGCGCTTATTGTATTGGTTTTATTATCAAGGTTTAGTTGATCTATATTTTCAAACTTGGTTGTTTTTAATATGTTTGTTTACAATATAAGTTCAAGAGCACAATAAGTATATCTGCCAAGATTAAATAAAAAATTACAGTAAGAATTGTAGGAATAAGAATGAATGGATTCAGGTTAGACAATGTCTACTCATACAGTCTTATTATTTGTACAATTAAACCGATGCAAATATTGAATTATTTGTGTCAAATCATGATACTGTCATACCATTTTTAACTCGATAGTGAGATCTGACCCTCTGTCTTCCTCTCATGGTTGAAAAAAATTACATAAAAAATACAATATGATATAAATCGATTAGCAAAATAAGTTCAGTATAAGGAAGGCCATGTAATTATGAGCGTCAGCACGAAACGGGCATAAATTTGAATCTATAAGTAGTATTAATGTTTTAGACTAACATATTAATGTTTAAGCCTGAAAATATTTAAAAAGTTTTTTTTCTCAATAATTGATGAACATCATCACTGTCACTTTTAAAGGCAATGGCTACCATTGGTAAGAACCAGAATAAAATATGGCTGATTCAGGTGGTGCAATATTCATTATTCTAAACCAATGGCAAAAATAGGAATCATCTGAATTTCATTAGTTCACTAAGAGGGTGTTGTTCAAAATCAACTGCAAATCAACTGCAACTTTACAAATTGTAATATGCATTTTCATTCGAGCACGGTATGCGCATTTAACAAGATGCGCATTAATAATTTTCTTAATTTTTGGATCTTCTGTTGATTTTTCATCTATCTGAATATATTTAGGTACATGTAGGACAGACAGCTTGGTTTGAGAATTTTTTAAATTGTGCAACTGTAATGTGTGACAATGTCTTTAAACAATGATTTTGATTGGCACGTTCCGATCAACTGCAACTTGCGATCAATTGTAACTTTGGAGCAACATTCCTTAAGATTGTCTATTTCAAGATAAAAAACAATTTACAACTGATAATTTATCAGCGACCGGCCAGTCTAATTGCTGATCTATTTTTATTCTTTTTTAATAGTAAATGCCAACATTCTATCATACTTTCGGATATTATCCAACTCAAATATATCAAAAGGGTCATATACATATCAAACCGATTTTGCGATGATTCTGCATTGTTAAAGAATGCCTTTAATAAAAATAGACAAAGCAATTAGCAAAGTTAATTAGTAACTCCATTGTCCTCAACACTTAATAACAGGTGTGATCTGACATGTACAAGTTTTGCATTTACGACTACCGCTTGTGGTTGAAAGGGTGTGGGGGTGAGGTTTTTGTTCTTGTCACTTATTCATTAACCCGACATGTTTATTATTTTTGCTACTGGTCATATCGGTCTGATGTTTCTCTCTATTGTTCTCGATTGCTCTAGCTCTATTCCATCCTCTATTCCCTGTCCCCGTAAATGTAGCTCTTTCTCTGTCTATCTGTTTTCCCATTTTTCTGTGTCGACTTCATACTCCCTCTGCCCCCCCCCCTCTTTTTCTCTCTTTCTCTCTCTTTTCCCCCCTCCCTTGTTCCACCCTCCCTTGTTCCACCCTCCCTTGTTCCACCCTCCCTTGTTCCACCCTCCTTCACCCCTCCCCTCCTCCTTCCCTTCCTATCCCCCTCCTCCTCCCCTCCCTTCCCCTCCCTCCTACTCCCTCTCTCGCCCCTACCCCTCTCTTCTACTCCCTCCCTCCCCCTCCCTCCTATAAGCTTCCTTAACTCCCCCCCCCTTTCCACCACAGACCAACCCCTCAAAATGGCCCTACCTGAACTTCTTCCTTGTCCTTTCTTTCTCTTCTTTTTTTTTTTACAATCAAAGTGTTTTTACAAACATGTGAAATACAACCTGAAATGAAAAGTCATTTTCAAAAGCAATTTGACTTTTACTCAAATTCCCAATGAAAATGAAAGGAAGAAATAAAGAAAAAGCTATTTTTTTCATAAGTAATTTTTGGGCATCCAAACACATCTTTCGCCTTATTCAAATAAATCATAAAATGTTTCAATCTTCTTATCATGTAAATATAACTCTGAGCAACAAATCCAGACAAATAAATACACATTCCTCTTATTTAGCACACATAAACAATCCACAGAAAACAAAAGGTAATGGTAAAAGTCATTTTCAAACATTCTTTGACTTTTCATCTATTCTAAGTCTTATTTTGGAATGTGTTCCATATATGAAAGAAATTGTTTAAATACATCATGATATATCAATAAAACAGCTTTGAGCAAGAATGATCGCATCTCCTTTTAAAAAAAATCCAGACAAATAAATACACATTCCTCTTATTTGGCACACATAAATAATCCACAGGAAACAAAAGGTAAGGGTGACCATTTCTTTCCTGCCTACACAGCTAATGTAATTGTCGCCTATTAGCAGAAAATTGAGCGGCTACCGGTCTTTGACACATATTGTTTGCACACAAATAGATTACTAGATTTCTTTCAAGGCTTTGAATGATTTTGGTAGCTGGGTATCTGAATATCAATCATAGATTTGTATTGAACCATATAATATGATTTTATTTTTTCTTTGTCAATGTTGAGGTGACCCCATCACAACAACAACAAAAAATGATAACAAAATACAAAACCATGGCGGCCACTTACAAAGTTGATTTGTCCGATATTAAATACAAGAATAGCCGATGAAAGTAAAAGAAGGATACAAATATCCACTTAAACAAAAATAACGGTCTTCTGAAAATGATGGAGGCAAAATCAAGGGAACTTCAATTTTCCTATAGACCACTTTCGTAAAGTATTCAAATTTCATGCACATTTCTTTGTCTTTGTCTATGAACAATGACAAACTATTTTCAACAAACTATTTGTTCACCTGCTATGAAAAAATTGTATTTCAATAGAAGGTTTGTCCAACCTATGAAAATATATGTATGCAAGTGGCATTCTGACTATGGTTCTCTCAAAGTTTGTCGTGTCAAACGTTAATAAATTTGTATAACTTACAAAAGTGGTCTTTCCTCTTGTGAAAGCTCGAGAGCATTGAAATTGTTGTTGCTAGGTTGGTCATGCTACAATGTTTTTCCAACCTAGGAACATTTATGTATGCAAGTGGCATTCTGACTATTGCGCTCTAATCATTTTTGACAACTGAACGCATAGTTCGTATTGGGACAAACATGAATAAATCTGAATACCTCATGAAAGTGGTTGAATTTCTTGCGGAAACTAGAGAGCATTCAACTAAAAATTGTCTGGAGGCACAACTAAAGAGGACTTAATTCATTATCCTATTATCTGATAGCGCAGGTTGGTTCATTATCATTTTAATTCATTCACTTCCACCCCATCCTGGCTTTCAAGTAGGAGCCCCTAGATGTAGCTTTATTTGACAGTGTCTAACCTATCTGTCAAAAGTGAACCCCTTCCTCTAAAAAAGATAATGCAATTACTATAACAGCCAATACTTGAACCTGTGTCCTCCGATATTTACGAGTTACCAGTTATACAAATGTCTAAAATTGCCAAGATTTTTTTTTCAAATTAAAATACCAGTGATCCTAAATAAAAGAAAATAAAAAAAATATATACATCATCTAATTCATCATTTTCTTCAAGAAAAGTAGGATTTAGTACAATATAAGGTCAGATTTGCTCATTATCAACTCCAATCATTTCAGGCCCAATTCTGATGAAAAAACAGCAATTTATGGTTATTCCTGATTCAAGAAAAAGTTTCTCCGACATCTTTCCCTAAGAACAGGTTATAATTTTCCCATTTTGAAAAGGTATTTGGAATAAGTTTAAAGGCAATATACCATTATATGGTAAATTCATGGTTCCTAAATTAGCAAAATTAAAACTAAAGCAAAAATTTCAGCAAATTCAGTATAAGAAGCAGTTTGCTTCAACTGATCTGAAAAAGGAAGGAAAAGAGATAACAATTTGTACAAGATTGTACTTCTATCTGCTGAACGTGACCCCCCTTCTCCTCATATTAATTAACGCAATGTACAGATAATTGGCTATGTAATAGTAAACAGTACCTAGTAGGAATTGTATCGGTAAAAAAGGTGCTTTGATTATCATCTTAATTACTCCACTTCCAGATTCTATTTCTCCCGTTCCTCTCAAGAAAGCTAAAAGAGTACCGCAGACAACTTGGACCTCAAGCTGTAGAATGTAACCTTTTCCTCTTGTACAATTAACACAATTAAATTGTTTGATAGTACTGATAAGCAGTACAAGTGTTACAAGGATCAGTTATATGTATTACATCATTCAACCTGTTTTTTAATAATAATAATAATGATTAACAACATTTATATAGCGCTTTATACAAAGATGTTATAAGCGCTCTGTGCATTATTACCCGGCTACAGTATGGCTACCATTTGGCGCTCACTGCATTCAAGGAATTTCTTCATACCAGTACCCCTCACCTCATCTGAGTTGAGTGCAGCACAATGTGGATGAATTTCTTGCTGAAGGAAATCAAAGAGAAGATATTATATTATATCATGCTCCTTTTTTTCCTTGCACTCAACCAAGGTGTGGTAAATGGGTACCAGAAGGAAGAAATTCCTTGAATGCAATGAAAGCACCAAATGGTAGCCATGCTATAACCGGGTTATAATGCACAGAAGGCCTAGAAACATTTCGTATCAAGAGCTATATAGATGTTGTGTATCATTATCGTTATCATAAGTAACTTGCTTCAAATAATATATACATATCTGATGAATTTTCACTGATAACGACAGCAGTGGAGGAAGATACCCAGCAAAAAATACTTAATCTTTTCACTCACACATTATAGACAAAGTGAAGAATGAATTTAGCTTATCAAACCCACCAAGAAAGAGCCGCAAATTAGCGAATTTTCCAAAAATAAAATAACCCGACCTTGTCCCACATCTAGCGTTGGATTCATACCCCGCACAGCGAAATAGGATTCCAATTTTTAAACAAAATGAAATCTCTAAATCGGTGGATGGTGATGATGTCGATAATTAAATCAATTACGTTATCATCAATAGCATCGGAACGACTTCGGGAGAAATTCAATAGGGGCTGCATCAGATTTGTCTAGTCGTGACAATTTCTTAGGAAGTTTGTCGCAGAAATCTCCCCCAACCAGACCCGGGAGGGAGGAATCTGGCGTGGTCATGTGACCTACGCAGAGCGGAAGTCCTCCATGTGTTGCTGTTTGACAGGAGGGTTAGTGAGTTGCCATGGAAATGATCTCAATTTTGCACATTCAGTAAATTATTGGATACATTTTGTAACCTCCTAATCAACCTAATCAGCATTTCTTTCTCCCCTTAAATGCTCTCTCTGTGTTTCTCCCTGTCTCTCTCTCTCTCTCTCCCTATCTCTCTGTGTGTCTTTTTCCCTCTTTCTCTCTCCCTCTTTCTCTCTCTCTCTTTCTCCCTCTCTCTCCCTCTTTCTCTCTCTCTCTTTCTCTCTCATTCTCTCCCTCTCTCTCTCTTTCTCTCTCTTTCGCTGTCTGTCTCTGTCTCTTTCTCTATCTTTCTATCTTTTCTTTTTCTCTCTCTCCCTCTGCCTGATGTTATTACAAAAGTTGGCTTTTTTTTAAACATTTAACCATAAAATGCTGTATTTTGAATAAAATATTGAAATATTCCTCCTTTTTCCTTACTTTGTGTAATTGGGTGTGGCTAAAACCTGATTTCAAAACAGGTTACATTTTACCTCAAAGCATATCTCGCAATGTCTTCTATTTTAAAGGGGAACCCATCCCTAGAAATATCTTGCTCTCAGTGAGCAGAGAGAAAGTAGGTCACTTTTAGGCGAAAAATAAAAAAAATTGAAGAAAATCAAATTATCTGATAGAAAGTTATGAATTTTCAAAATTTCAATAATACATGTATCATGATCTCTGTCACTGATGGGGATCCTTTAGATTGGCAACTTTGCCAGAGTATATGACGTACTTGTAGATAAATCCCCATTCACTTTGTATATTGAAAAATCAAAAAAAGGATTTATACCAAATTTAGAATAAATGATTCTTTCAAAAATATATGAAGAATTGATAAATGCATGCTAAACTCATGAAGAAATGGTTAACTATACTAACAAGATGAAAATTTTGAAGTTTTGTATCGAGAGTGAATGGCGAGTCGTCCGACAATATGTCACAAATTCCGTCAAATTTGCCAATCTTACTGATCCTAATCTGCGGCAGGGATCATGATAAAGAGAGGTTTTACAAATTCATAACTTTCCGACAGATATTCCACAGTTAATTCATCTGATTTTTCATCATTCAATGAGAACTTAATAATTCTAGGGGCAGGTTCCCCTTTCAGATGCAAAACACTGCTACTTCCAGCTTAGCATAACTTTACAATCTAAAGTCTCCTCAAAGTCTGTTAATGCATGCGAGATTATGCCGAATTCTGACGGTTTTTGTGAATGGTAAAAACATCTACCCTGGGAGTTTGAAACACAATATCTAAGTGAGTAATTCCCGAGAAATGTGCCGGGTTTTATCAAAGCTGGGCATAAACCTTGTTCTTAAGACAGAGGAGGCTCTCCTTTTGATAAGGGATGGGTTTAAAATTAGATTCTGGGAAAGAATGATATGATAAAAATATGAGCTTGTTTGTAGGTTTTTCTCTTTTTTAAAAGAAAGAATGCATCAAAGTGGAAGTGTTACGATTATATCTTAATTCGGATCTTACTAAAATTTTGTCTACACAGGAAAAGATTAAATTTTGAAAAATGAATTCTACTTTTTTTTTAAATACCAGTACTTTCCTTCAGAAGAAAGGTATTGCAAACTAATCTGCATTCAACCAACATGATATGAATAATTATGCCTCAAATGCATACCATGAAATGCTGTACTATTCTGCATAACTGGGGTATAAATGCTCTTATTATTTTATTCAGAACTTAGGAATCTCTACTAAATGGTAAGAGCTTGGTATTATATTATTATTTTATGAACAGTTTTCCAGATAATCAGTATTTTACTGCAATATTTGTTTGGCCTATTTTTTGTAGAGCAACCACTATAATTTAAACACACATCTAACAATTATGCATGCAGTCCCATTAATCTGTTCCCATGTATTTTAATGAGAAGATTGAAAAACATCACCGAACTTAACCTTTTTCTCAGAACCTATGCGATTCAATGATCGCTTCACCTTCCGGTACATTCATCATCCCCTTCACATTCAAATTCACTTCACATTATAATTCAATCTAAAAATTGTCATCATATCATATTCCTAAATAAAATCATAAAACTTATCTTTAGCCGGCATCACTGTAATTCAAGAACCAAGCATTCTCTAGCACCTGTTTGAATGCAAGATCTAATTAATAGGGGCATAATCTATCCCCCAACTCGTTATCCTGTTCTACATTCGACAATCTATGGAGATTACCTAATGTCTTCTTGATATCCCTCATACAGGGGACATTTTTTTCTTGTATCTACATGTAACAAGATCGAATACTGAAAAGAAATCTGTGGGAGGGGTATAAAGAGAAGATCATTCCTGCCAACATTGCTTATTTGTGAGTATCCATCCATGTGTTGCTTCTGTTGCTTTGAAAATTTATTCGTTTTAGTGGGCTGTGTACCCCCCCCCCCCATTCACTGTGAGCAGAAGGGACAAGGAAATTGGACATAGTGAATAAATTCATTCCACACTTCACAATGGCTTCATGAGCAAAAAGAAAGTAGCTGCACTGTTTATTCCCTGAAAAAGTGTGATATTTGTTTGACGTTCTCCTCAGAATAAGAGGGAAGGAAATTCATTTGGTGTGTATTTAGCTCCTTTAAAGGAGGTTGTTTGTTATGTAAAGAAATAAAGAAGGTAAGGAATGTCAAATGATAGCAAAAGAAATTGTGTTTTAGGGCACCCTTTCAATTAATACCATCGACAAATAATAGGATAAAAAGAAACATGTATCATTTATTGAAAATCTTTAAAAAGAAAATATTCCCAATTTTAGAGTTAAGCACTGTTAGAAAACTTTGTCCTACATAAGCACCCTCATATTACGCTGAAGTAAATATTGAGTGTAAATCAGAGCGTTAAGTTTTATGTTATATATAATGTGTTATTTCTAGATAACTTTGATTAAACAAAGAACAATGCATAAACAATCTCTATTGTGTTTTCTCTATATGCCCTTGAAGCAAGATAATACAAAATAATTTTCAAGACTCTTCAAGGAAAATGAAAGATTTATGTCTAAAAGAAATGTAAATACATTCTTCCTTATTCAAACATTTGGATGAACAGAAATAATTGGGGGAAGGACAGGAATTGTTTCATCAGACTTTCATAAGTGTTGTAAACCAATATCAATTAGGCCTGTTGTTTTACAAAACAATACCAGTATTAAAATAGGGAATCTTGACTCTGAAATGTTTTGACAATGACGAAAACCGACTTTCACTTTTAAATCTGACGTTTAGTTCCTCAAAATCTATTTTGCATTTTGCCTGAAATAGATTCTTAGTATAAACATTTCAAATGCAAATCAAACTGAATAATTAATGCAGGGTGCTAAATGAATTTTGCACTACTTGACCTGTACATGTAAGTCCTGTCGGGCAAGTGGTTTTCGAAATCTCTTGCCCAAATTATAAAAGCAAACAAAAGCTGCATACATATGTAAAACATTAAATTTGGCTGAGCTGTCAGTGAAGTTGGTCAAAATTATAGATCTTATACGGGATTTGTAAAAAGAATTCACTAACAGTCAATAATTTATTTAAACTCTGTGACTTTCAAACTATTGCTTGCCCATTTGGGCAAGTGACAATATCAATTACTTGCCCTATGTCTAAATCTTTTTGCCCTTGGCATTCTGGCAAATGGGTTTGTAGCACCCTGTAATGCATTATAAAATCAAGCACAAAAATAGAATAGCTACATGTAGGTTGTTGTTATGATTGAAAATAATGCCAATATCTGTCTTTATGCTGTTTTCTACAAGGCATTTAATTTCCCTAATTTTAGGCCAGGACACATTTGTATGGGAACAAAAGGGAAAAAAGTGTAAAAATCTCTTAAGGCCATATATATACTACAGTAAAAATGGGGAAAAAGGCACCAAAATCTCTAAGGCCAGTTGGGAAGGGCACCAAGGCCAGCGAGAAGGGTATCCATGGCATGGCCTTCGATGACCTTAGATTTAATTTATGCCCTGTTGTATATATGCATTAGTAATATGCAGTAATACAAAAAAAGAACCCTGAGCGCTCTTATTGGATCATTTAAAGCAAAAATATTAAAATTAAGATGCTATAAACTTGATTAATTTCTCAGATTATTACATTATCATCAATAACAGAATGACAGACAAGAAATAAGTGTAAGAAAAAGAAATTTCCTCAATAGATAAAGGAAAACTTACCCTAGATAATATTACGACCATCAATTTGGCAATGAACTAAATGAAAGGCAGTATGGCCGTATGTAACCTCAAATTAAAAGATTGGTCATAAATCCCACACCTGTTGAAATACCATCTCTTTTTCACAAACTGATTAGTAATTCTTATAGTTGCATCCCTAATGAGGCATTTCATGTTCATACAAACATCATTCCATTTGGCAAAACAAAAAATTATTTGATTGTCTTCCAATGCCGCCTTTGTAAAAAAAAAAAAGCGCTGGCAGCCATGGAAAAGATTTGTTTAAAATTTATGTCTTTTCAAAGTTCTTAAGCAAAATTTACACAATTTGTGTGGAAAATAAGACTTAAGGGTGTTGTTCAAAATCAACTGCAAATCAACTGCAACTTTGAAAATTGAACGCGCATTACCATTCGCGCACAGTATGCGCATTTAAGAAGTCGCGCTTGAAACAATGATTTTGATTGGCACATTCCGATCAACTGCAACTTGCGATCAATTGCAACTTTTGAACAACACCCCCTTAGAAGGGTACAAAGCCAAAGAATGCCTATAAATGACTTTTCTGTTTTAATATCACATGTTTATCTATATCTTAAGAATGACTTTATTAAAGTCCCAGACGGGTCATTTTCAAGGGGTCAGTTGGGGGGGGGGGCTTTTGGTCAATGTTCAGCGAAACCTCCACAGTGCACATATCTTATCTTGTGAAATGAAATGTTAAGCATCGATGCTAATTATAATTTTTGGTTTGTAGCAGTGATTTCAACCGTGACCAATGAACAATTCTGATCATTTTATACCTAACGAGGCATTTAATGATCATATAAACACCACTACAGTGTACATTAGTTAATGCTCAATGAAACTTGCAC
>BQKZ01000473.1:63994-108029 GCA_036244855.1 Temnopleurus reevesii | reverse complement strand
CATAGTCCCCTCTCGATCTCGACTAAAATATGGCAGCTACGATGCCTTCGTGAATGTCCCATGCTAGATAACCGGTTAATACATGCACGCAGCTTGGTGAATGAGAGCATCGAGTTTGTGAATGAATGAATCGGTCGGTATACGGGGGAGCGATGGGGGAACACTGCATGCCTTCAGAATCTCAATCAGGCAAACCAAAACGAGATGGAGAAACAACAAATATGAGATTTATTCTTACCGTACCATAGGAGATGGCGGAGTCCTGTGTAAACAGATAGCGGTTGAGCGATGTTGTCGAATGAATGAATGAGAGCGAGGGCATGGTCATGCCTTGGTGTAATTATGAAGGGCTAATTTGTTAGGATAGTGTATATATACATGCTTATAATCCGCAGCGAGAGAGGGTCGGTAGCCGGATGAATGGCACGATTTGAATGTGTGTGTGTGTGCTGGGATGAGGAGGAGTAGAGGAAGACAATCGGGTGCGGAACAATGCCTGGATGAAAATGAGTGTATACATGTGTGTGTGTGTGTGTGTGTGTGTGGATGGTGAGGGATGGGCGTGTGTAGGAGCAGCTGTTATGGGGGTGGGGCAGGCTGCTATGCAGGCAAATCTAGGCATGTGTTGTGTGATATGGAGTTTAGGAACTAGGGTGGGGCGAAACATAATAGCAGAACTGGGGAGGGGTGCTGTAGGGAAATCCCAAATCGGGCTGCCATTCGAGCACATGCTATAGAAATGTATGGATAACTAAATCAGATTTGAGAGGCCCATAGGGGGTGACGACAGAGAGGGATGAGCATATTATACCACGTGTCAAAATAGAATGAATTATTTAAGATTATAATGATAACACTTTATCTAATGGAGCTATAATACAGGATAATATTATCTTTTATATCTTCCCTGCCTAATTCATTTTCTGTTCTGAAAAATCTCTTTTTCTGCTTTGTAAAAGCCAACGGATGTATTGTGGAGACCTCACTCAAAACTTAGGAATCAAATACAGGTAGGATACTGGTAAAAAAAAAAGCGGAAGAAAAGCAATTCCCATTGAATTACCAATTCCCAATTATCATGGAAATCATTTAAATTCAATGAAAATCATCTTCTTTTCCTCCAATTGATGAAATTCACATTCTTTCCTTCAATTTCATCATTTCCCTAGTAAATTCATATTCTTCCCCCCAAATTAATATCACCACCCTCCAAATTCATTATCTCTGGTAAAAATTCATAGTTGAGGCTTCTGATCCATCATGGTTTAAAGGACAGAGTGTATGAGAAAAAAAATCAGAACGTCCTAACCTAAAGTCATACTTTTCTTCCATTTCACTTGAAAAGGGAGTACTTCATCATAAGGACACTATATCCAGCTACTGTACAAGCAAATATTTTAAGGAAAAGATATTTTCGTGAATTTCGAACCAAATCGACATATAGCGTGTTGTTATTTTCACGCTTTTGACAATATTTGTAAACACATGAATGTGCATCATACAGAGTGGAAAGGTTTGCGAGGACAAGACTGTAAAATTTGATAGAGAATGAGGGTTGTATAAGAAGTGTATGAAAAGTGTATGAGAAGTGTATGAGAAGTGTATGACAGGTGTATGAGAAGTGTATGAGAAGTGTATGAGAGGTGTATGAGAGGTGTATGAGAATTGTATGAAATGTGTATGAAATATGTATGAGGTGCATGACAAGTGTACATGTAGGAGAGGTGTATGGAAAGTGTATGACAGGTGTATGAAAAGTGTATGAGAAGTGTATGAGGGGTGTATGCTGGTGTATGTGAATGGTATGGGAGGTGTATGAAAATTGTTTGAGAAGTGTAAGAGAGGAGTATGAGAAGTGTATGAAAAGTGTATGACAGGTGTATGAAAAGTATATGAAAAGAGTATGTCAATGGTATGAGAGGTGTATGAGAAGTGTATGAGGGGTGTATGGTGGTGTATGTGAATGGTATGGGAGGTGTATGAAAAGTGTTTTGAGAAGTGTAAGAGAGGAGTATGAGAAGTGTATGAAAAGTGTATGACAAGTGTATGACAGGTGTATGAGAAATGCATGAAAAGTGTATGACAAATGCCTGTAAATGGTGTGAAAGGTGTATGAAAAGTGTATGAGAGGTGTACAAAAAGAAAAGGGTGGGGCAACTGTGATACAGGTGCTGAATAGATAACAAGGGATGGCAGATAGCGGTGGATTCTGCTCCAGGGAAATGGGTACATCTTATGAGGGTGTATGAGAGGTGTATAAAAGGTGTACAAAAGGTGTATATGTACATGGTATGGGATGTATATGAAAAGTGTATGGACAGTTTTAAACAGGTGTATGACAAGGGTACAATATATGAGGGTGTATGAGAGGTGTATGAGACGTATAAGAAAAGTGCATGAGAGGTGTACAAAAAGAAAAGGGTTGGGCAACTGTGATACATGTGCTGAATAGATAACAAGGGATGGCAGATAACGCTGAATTCTGCTCGAGGGAGATGGGTAGAGAGAGGGGATAAGATGAAGATGACTCACATTCCAAAGTATAATTCAACAACTCGGCCATTCTTATTATCACAGGGGGTATAAATGCACGAGAAGATGTAGTCCAGTTGAGGACTGTGTGTTCTGATAGCACCCACCTCCGCAAATTCTCTTACACTGAACACACAGGGACTGCAAGCACTCAACCACAGAGTCCTTACATAACCCTCTGAGGGGTATACAGATAAGAGGGTTATGCAAGGACTATGTGGTTGAGTGCTTGCAGTCCCTGTGTGTTCAGTGTAAGAGAACATTCAGAGGTGGGTACTATCAGAACACATACAGTCCTCAACTGGACTAGAGAAAATGGGGAGAGGGATAGGAGCGGAGGAGGAGGTGGATAGGGAAATTATGCAAAGAAAATAATGCAATGAAATTGTGCATGTGAGGGAAGCAAGAAATGGTGTGAGAGAGATAAGAAATGGTTTAAAAGAGTTAAACAGAGAATAGAGAAGAAATGATGGAGAAGGGAGTACATCAATAGCAGAGATGCTAAACGTTCATGAATATGCATGAGGTATTTTCTTCATATGAATTCAAGGCTTTCATCACAAGTGAATGGCTGAGAGTATGGTTATTGTTGCCAAGTTTGCTCCCACTTTTGTTCAGCTGTTGCACTATTCACATTTTAATTTCATGCATATCCGGGAATGGGAGGCATCTCTGCAAAAGATGAATTCGAAATACAATCGAAAGAATAGAAGAAAGAGTATAAGGGAAGAGAATATCGATATGAAGAAAAAGAAAATAGGAGAATATTGAGAGACAAGAGAGAGGAAGGAGGAGAGAAGAAAGATCTGGCGATGTAAGAGATTAAGCAAAATACGTGTATGAAGGGAGATGGGGACAGACAGAGGGAGAGAGAGAAGAGAAAAATGGAAAGAGAAAGAAAAGAAGGCAATAGATGATAGATGGTAAATAAAACAAAAATTGTATGAGGAGAGAACAAGAGGGAAAAAGAAGGAAAATTACATGACAAAGATAGAGATGTAAAGATATATGTCTCAAGAGAGAGAGAGAGAGAGATATATAGAAAGAGGCCAAGAAACAATGGATACACAACAGCAAAAGAATCTGATGGAGAAGAAAGATTCCTAAAGAAAAGTAAGAAATTGAGAAAATTAAAGACCCATCGGAATCCTCCAGTTGATATATAAATATGATGATGAAAATAATCTTTAAAAATGATGAAGAGGGGCCCTGGACAGGGGGCTTATGGAACAGTGAGTCAGAGAATTGAACATTTACATATATGATCAATCGGGAGAGAGGCAGCGAGATGGAGAGCGAGAGAAAGAGAGAGAGAGAGGGAGAGAGAACGGGAGAGAAGAGTGTTGACAAAAGCGCAAATAATTCTTGCCTAAGCCTTCATTGAGTCAACCTACCGCGAAAAAACCTCCTTCGATTTTTTTCTCTCTCTCTCCATCTCTCTCTTCTCTTCCGCCTCGTCTCGAAGCACGCACGAAAGCACACATCCCAACATTTGGCGAAAACAAGCGCCGAATTGTGTCGCCAGCCCCATTGTGCCCCGGACGTCCGCACAATAGCCGCTCAAACACGCATCCTCGGATACGCAGTGTGTGATTCACCCCCCACACACACAATGATCATCCCCACACACACTGAACACACTCCATCCATCCCGCATCCAGATTTTACGCACATGAGAGCGCCGGGATAAGGGGGTGACTCACGACGCATATAAATGAATGGTTTTAACAACGTGATTACCGCACCGACTGTAATGGCATTCCTCTATGTTAATTACTTGAATATTTTCTGCACTTGAGAATGGCAGAGATGAAATATGCGCCCCCCCCCCCTCCCTCTCTTCTCCCCCTTTGAGGAGTATACGTAGCTGCATAACTTAGGACCCCGTATCACTATCATCTATTTAAAGGAAAACACCATTTTGAAATAGCCATTTTGTTACAGATGCAATCAAATTTGACAATTACATTTATTACTAGACATATTTTGCATCTCTAAATGAACCAAGCAGCTGCCCCACCCCTTTTTGACTGTAACTGCATGTTCACATCCTAAATGTACATTACAAGTAATGCTAAACAATAGAAAAATATATCATTTGATAAATGGTTTATCAAAACAGGTTAAAATAATGATTTATTAATACTGTACACATTTAGCTTTGAGAATTATTTCAATATCCTCTACTGAATTTAAACTGTTTTTTTTTCTTGTTGTTTTAGCTGTGCGCCTCACTGGCCGCCAGTGCTGTTTTCTACTCCAAGTATTTGAGTATATTTTTAATAAACATTGAATTGAATTGAAATGTGCATGTTTTGCTTTCCTCAGCTCCAATGACAAAAAGCAATGGAAATGCATATGATGAGTTTTACTCGCATATATCTGTTATCCCAATAAACCTCTAATAAAACTAAAGCAATAATCAGAATGTAAAAATTACTTCTAAAGACAACAACCAAAAAACATTTTTCATAATTAAGAAAGGAATACTTTAAATGAATACTTTGAGATAAGATGATGGCTCACAAAAATCTGAAAAATTAGCAAAACCCAAATCACGCAAAAATAGAGATTGGGACGGCAAAGAATTCGTAAGCAGAAGGCCTGTGGCGCCTTCTAGATGCATTCAAGCATGGAAGTATTTATGGGAAGAATAAAATTAATTGATTTTTCTCCTCTTTATGGTAGCAATGAAGGATGGAGGAGGCTTTGGTTTGGTGAAGTTCAATGCTAGGTCATTGTGTACTCTCTCTCTCTCTCTATCTCTCTCTCTGTTTTCTTCTACATCTTCTTCTTCTTCTTCTTCTTCTTCTTCTTCTTCTCCTTCTCCTTCTCCTTCTCCTTCTCCTTTCTCCTCCTTCTTGGTCCTCTTTTTCATCATCTTTTTCTTCTCTTACTCCTCTTCCTTCTCCTTTTGCTTCTTCAATTGTTCTCTTGATTTTTGCTTTTTGTCTCACTGATGTTTGTTTTTAGTCATCTCAATATCTTTTTCCATCTTTATGAAATAATTCTTATCCATATTTCTATCACTTAACCTCCTTCTCCTCCCCAACCACCTCCTCCTCCTTCTCCTTCTCCTTCTCCTTCTCCTTCTCCTCCTTCTTCTTCTTCTTCTTCTTCTTCTTCTTCTTCTTCTTCTTCTTCTTCTTCTTCTTCTTCTCCTTCTCCTCCTCCTTTCTCCTTCTCTATCCTCTTTTTCTTCATCTTCTTCTTCTCTTACTACTCTTCCTTCTCTTTCTTCTTCTCCTGCTCATCCACCTTCTTCTTCCTCTCTTTTCTATTTCTCTCTTTGCTCTTTATCTACATAAATATATCTCGTTTTCCATCTTTACTGAAAGTCATTCCTATCCTTACTTCTATCACTATGCCCCATCCATGCCTCCTTTCCCTCCTCTCCCCCTTTTCTCTCCATCTTTCTTTCTTTCTTTCTAATCCATTTTTACACATTTCCTTGCCAGCATCTTCACATCTATTTTCTTCTTTATATGTTTTCAAACTCTGACACAGTATACTTCAAAGAAAGTTGGTTTTACAGATAAAGAATGCAAAAAGTAAGCAAAAAAGTTCCATCAATAAATAGGAATAATTCCAAACAGTTTGGTCCATTTGATGAAAAAGAATTGTACACATCATATGATGACATTGAAAAAAAAAATCCTTATTGAATATTTTTATATGAAATAATCTTATATTTCATGAGAAAATTCTTTTGTGTGTGACATGCAAAAATATCAATGCATCGGCATGTAAGTGAGTTATCAATTAATTTTGTAAATTTACCACTAATACCCTTGGCATATGGTTCTATTTTTCTCGACGAGATTCGAAAGTTGTGCTCTCTTTCTTTATTGAGATGTCCTTATTAATTAATGACCCGTCCAATATATCTGAGCTATTCGGTGGAATGAATCCGCCTTTGTGCTGCGATTAGCGTATCCTCTGCGCAAATGCAGGATATATGTCAGCGAAATCGAGGGAGATTATATTGTTTTCTTACGTTAGAGCATGTTTTTCATTACCGCAAATCTATTGAATTTATTTTGCCGAGGCTAATGATATCGATGATGAATGGTGGAATGAAACTGTTTTCAAATCAAGCTACATGTCATTGATGATTGGAACACAATAACATAATAATCCGATTAAATAACAAAGATATGAATTGAACGAAAGGAAGTTACAATAGGAGCTAAGTATTAGGAAAAATTCAATTGAGAGAATAGAAAACAGTACAAGAGGAATAAATACTGGGCTTGATATCAAAGAGTATATATGATAGATATTGCGAGGAGATAGGCATTTAAAGCTACAGGGCATCAAAAGAGGCTATGTAGGGGCAAAATATGTATAAATGAATAAAATTGTATTCATGAATTCAACAATAAGGGTTCAAAATGTGAGATCTACAAAAATTACTTTCTTTGAAATATCAAACCGATCCATTATCAATTACTAAATATTCGAAATGAGAAGAGTAATTACGAGTATGTGGAATTCTATGATCTAATATTTTCTGCTGCAAGTACCGGTACATTTAAGAATCATGGGTACGTGGGTTATAAATTGTTCAAAGAAAAATTGATCGACAAAAAAAAGTTATTGAGAAAGGAAACGGAGCAAATGGTTGCACAGAAAGAACATTAAGAAGAGAGGCAGGGATAACGAAATAAGTGGAGCGAAAGTAATAGAGAAGGGGAGACGAACAAAGGAGCGTCAAAAGGATTGATATAGACAGAAAGAAATGGGAGAGGAGAGATAAAAGATAAGAAAGAGAAAAGAAGTGAGGAAGTGAGAGAGAGTGATTGTGCGTGAGATAATGGGTGGGGGAGAGCGGAACAAGTAAGACGAAATAAGTGAAATTTTGAGAGAGAAGAACGAGAAAGTGGGTTGAGAGAGAAGAAAAGAGAAGAGAGAGGATGAGATAAAAGTGATTGTACCTGTGAGAGAGAGGAAAAATGATAGAGAGAGGTAAAAGTAATGATAATTTGTTTCTTCATCCAGGCTGGCCTCTTCAAATTGTATAAGCCTGCCATGCAATAGCAGAATTATTATTACCCCTGATTTATTGGATTCAAGCATGCATACATACTAAATATGCACATTTTACACTCCGAGTGGAGTATTCCATCATGGCAAACATGACCTAAACTGACCACAATTGGTCACTTCCAACCAGATACCCAATCACACCTGGGTCAAGTGCAGCACAATGAGAATTAATTTTGAATTTCATTTCGAGAATTGGGTATGAACTCTCTGATTGAAAAGTGAGAGTCAAAAACCGTCACACCACAACGCCTCGACGAGGGGGGGGGGGGAATAGTTTTAAAGCACATGTATGAGATAGAGAGAGAGGAGGAAATTGAAATTCATTATCAGTAAAAGCAAATGTGAATATCAATAACCCACAGCATCTTGTCCCTTTTTTCCCTTTTTTTCCTTTTTTCACAAATAAAGCGAAAATGATGCAAGATTGTTCTTTATTTCATATGTTCCTTTACACAGCAGGGGTTCTGGAAAAATTGAAATTGACGTGTTTTTAAAGTGATTTTCAATATATTGTCCGAATCTCCCTAAGAGACGTTTCTTCTTTAAGTGATGAATGGAATAGAGTAAGGGTTTTTTACACGTGGGCGTAAAAAAATTTGGCCATTTATTGTGCATCATATTTTTGCAAGCATAATACATACTCTATGGAAGGGAATAGAGCTATAGAAGCAAATGAAAAGTGCAAAGTGATGGGCAGAGAGAAGAAGAGATAGAGAGAGAAGAAGAGAAAGGGAGAGAGGGAGTGAAAGGAAGAGAGGGAGAGGAAGGGAGAGAAGAAGAGAAAGGAATATGAAGGGCGAGGTGGAGGGAAAGGGAGTGAAGAAGAGAAAGGGAGAGAAGAAGAGAAAGGAAGAGAGGAAAAAAGGAAGAGAAAGAGAGAAAGGGAGAGAGGGAGGGAGGGAGGGAAAGGGAAAAAAAAGAGAAAGGGAGAGAAGAAGAGAAAGGGAGAATGGAAAAAAGGTGAAGGGGAAGAAAGGGAGAGAGGGGGAAGAAAGGGGAAGAGGGAGAGAAAGGGAGAGGATAAGAGAAAGAAAGAGAAGAGAAGAGAGGGGAGAGAAAGGGAGAGAGAGAGAGAGAGAGAGAGAGAGAGAGAGAGGGAGAAAGGGAGAGGGGGAGAGAAAAAAAGAGAAAAAAAGTAGGCTTGTATTTCAGCCTCTACATAGATGTTGTGATGTCAGAATATTTTAATAAAAGGGGGACTTCACAGAGACATTTATGTGCTGTCAGTAAACAACAAAAAATAATTTAAACAAGCTGTGAAAATTTGGGCAATATCGGATAATCAGTTCAAAAGTTCTGAATTTATGTACAAATTGTCCTAGAAATTTGTAATCAATTAAAAGAAATTAAGAGCACACTGAATTTTCCCGAATATAAATTCTCAGACAAAGAATCTATCGTGCGGCCCAGACTATGGGAGCAGACACTTGGGCGCGGAGCCCGGTCTACCAAAAAACAAAGAAGGAAAGAAGACTAATTATGAGACCGGGGGAATAATGTCCGACACGAGTTTGAGTGGGTTTCAGGAGAGGTATCTACCTCTATCGAGATACTTCCCGTTTCGCATTCCACGCAGTTCGCTCGGGGCAGGGTAGCCCTCCCGAGGGGCACATCCATGGGGCTATTAATACCCCTGATGAAATTAATTAGCAGGAAAATGGTCTCATCACCCCCCCCCCTAGTTGATTTGGTTTAGAAAAGGAGATGCCTGAGGGTGCGTATCTTAAAAACAATGGCAAGTAATTTCCTACAAAAATGCTTCCACATTTGCGTCGACTGAAGACTCAAGATCTAGTTGGAGAGCTTCACAAACCTGCTCTGATACCTAAGTCCGGGTTCAAGTAAAAAATTGAATTTCAAATCACCTTAAATGTTTTGAAGTATCTCTAAGTTGTTTATCATATACCAGAGGGTATCTTTAAAACAAATTTATAAAATTCAAATAATAATTCAACTTATTGACCTTTGATTAGGAAAGGAAGGTGATTTAAAAACATAAAGATATGCCTATCTATTGCATTTATACTGGACTTATTCTCTTTGTCTTTAAGTGTTCATGAGATAATTTTTCAGGTCTTTATTCAATCTTTGTAAATTGCTACAAATACCTATTGTATTATCAAGTTTGTCTCATTCCTATTTATGGGTATGAATTACTATCATATCACAATCGCTGAAAATAACTATGTAATTACCACATATTCATTTTGTATCTTGCTGATTATTATATACTTTTCTGTGTCAATCCTTCAATTCAAGTTTGTATTGTATTATTTGACACTTTGGCCCGTATTCCGATATCGAGGTTTAACTTAACCCGGGACTAAGTCATTGTTACTTAGACCCTGGCTATTCAAAAGTTAAACCAAGAGTCTAAATAACAATGACTTAGACCTGGATTAAGTTAAACCTCGCTATCAGAATACAGGCCATAATGTTAAAATTTAGAGTCGGGCTCTAATTTCTATCCAAAGAGTTATAGCACCATTTCCATTTTTTTTCTTTTTTGATGCCTGTAAATGGTCAATGCCCTCCCAAAGCCCCTGAACAAAAGTGGTTAAAGGAGAATCACGAAGGCATTATCAAGCCTGGAATGTGCGGGTTTGACGAACGGAATGCGAACAGAGTGCGAAAAGTGATTGGTATTGTGAGATCAAAAAGGGAAGACATTTCGAGCAAGAATGAAACAAAAATTGGACGAACCAAACAACTTTCACTGAAGCCTTCGAAATGGTTATATGCACGCAAATGAAAGTATTTCCCCGATTTATACGGGGTATTCCTGTTCAACATTACTCAGCAGAATAAGAGGAAGGAATTTCCTTATGTGTACATAATAGAGCTATGCATCCACAACACACTGCTTGAAATGGTTCAGTAAATAGACATGTCCAATGAATGAAATGTTACAATANGTCATTGTTACTTAGACCCTGGCTATTCAAAAGTTAAACCAAGAGTCTAAATAACAATGACTTAGACCTGGGTTAAGTTAAACCTCGCTATCGGAATACGGGCCATAATGTTAAAATTTAGAGTCGGGCTCTAATTTCTATCCAAAGAGTTATAGCACCATTTCCATTTTTTTCTTTTTTTGATGCCTGTAAATGGTCAATGCCCTCCCAAAGCCCCTGAACAAAAGTGGTTAATAGTTCACCCTGTAAGTGATAACACACACACCTCTCAACAGAATACAATATCCTATCGTGGAATCTATCCCCTTCTGTTTTAGCCCCCCTCCCCTCCCACAAGCTAAGTCACACAATCATAATCATTTCCAATGTCTGCATAGCATTTATGAAATTTAGAATATGCTCCGTGAACACAGATGGAACACATTTGGCCAATGGTAACAAGGGTGGACAACGTCAGTCAAGCATTCTCCCTCAATATTTCTAGGCTCAGAGAGAGCATTTAGAATAAGCAGGTTTCATGCTAGTTGCAAATTTTATGCGTTCTTTAACACAGAGGTGGTTCTCGACGACCCAAAAGCTTGCCTAAGGTTTGTCCAACATAGCAACAAGTGATGTATGCAAACTGGATTCTAAGCATTGTACTTCAATTACAACTAACTGGTCCAAGGAATACCACATAACTAAGGTCGTTGGTTAAAAAAAAATTGGCATAGATTTGAATATATATATAAGGCCTATTGGGGATTCTTGGTGTACACTGAGTACACATCTCCAACATCAGTCAAGCCTTTCCCCACCCTATTTCTGCACTTAGGAGTGCATTTTGAATCTCGTAAATGCTGAGCATAGGGTGGCTATGGACATAAAAGTGTGCCAGGGCCTGAAATCTTGAAGAATTGTGATCAGAAGAAAAGGATCGACATCCAATTAGAGTAATTCGCTCATCAAGAAACATGCATAGATCTGTATGTGTTTAATAGTAAACCCGCATATTTCATGAACACTGGGAGGATGTTGGCTCGAGCCACAAAAGTGTGCCAGGGCCCGAAATCTTGAAGAATTGTGATGAGAAGAAAAGGATCGACGTCTAATTAGAGTAATTCGCTCATCAAGAAACATGCATAGATCTGTATGTGTTTAATAGTAAACCCGCATATTTCATGAACATTGGGCGGATGTTGGCTCTAGACACAAAAGTGTGCCAGGGCCTGAAATCTTGAAGAATTGTGCTCAGAAGAAAAGGATCGACGTCCGTTAAGAGTGGTCCTCTCGTCTTTTATGGAGCCCTCTTTCCTCCCGTTTTACTTTCGGGAGAAATGACCTCCTTCCTCTGTGAGAAAAAATGATAGCTGGATGTCAGGTAGAAAGGCTGAGCTTTTTATAGCATCGCATCTCGTGCTCTTTTACCTTATTTTTTCCTCTGAAGTTTTCTTTTATCATGTGAAATGTATCTTAGAGTTGATGTTAAAGGTGTGAAGTCCATTTACTTATTTATTTATTCAAATACATTCATACAGGTATAAAAGATCAGCAAAGACTGCTGTTGTCCATCGATGTCCTGATATTTTGATATCTTTTTTGCTTGATTGCTGAGGGCTCAAGTTAGATCAAATCTAATCGAAGCGATTTATATCAATTTTCTTTATCAATCAGAAGGTGTATTAGCCTAAGGCTTGCCTGACATGGCAACGTCTATGTAGGAAGACTGGATTTCAATATTGTAGTTCAATTGTCGCGAACAGGTTTGGGTAATATCACATGACTACGTTCATTGGCAATAAACATGCACAGATATGAGTCTATCTGTAAACCGGCCTATTCCACCCTCCTTCACTTTCTCTCACTCCTTCCACCCCTCCTTTCTTTCTTTCTTTCTTTCTTTTTTCTCTTTACCGTATAAGCCAATATTTTAGCGTACAGATATTTTCACCTTTTGACTTGTGTTTGTACACAAATTAATGTGCATCATAAAGAGTGGAAATTTTCGCAAAGCAAAAACCGTGAAATAAGCGAAAATAAAACCATTACAAAAATTTCAGCTAATACAATATGTATTGCTGTCGACTGGAGCTTATTTAAAAAATGTCCACAGGATAAAACATATGGCCCCATATTACAATCGGGAGGTTTAACTTATCCCAGGTCTAAGTCATTGTCATCTAGACCATTGGTTTAACTTTTCAATAGCCAGAGTCTAAATAACAATGGCTGAGTCCTGGGTTAAGTGAAACCTTAACATTAGTCAAGTGAAACCCGGCATTAGGGTCTAGGAAGGTGTTGCTCAAAATCAATGCAAATCACCTGCAACTTTGCAAATTGTATCTGGCATTTTCATTCGTGCATGGCATGCACATTAAGCAAAACGCGCATGAAACAATGATTTTGATTGGCACCTTCCGAACAACTGCAACTTTTGAACAACACCCAAATGGTCTTTTAACGTTAGAGTTTTTACTTACAAGTCAATACTGGTGTTTCGAATGGGATACAGCAAACAAGCTACCACGGTAGACATCTACACATCGATCCTGGAATGACAAAAGGAAAAAATAAAACTTGACTTCATTTCATTTAAATTAATTCGTCCATACCAGGGACCAATCATGACCACAATATAAAGTATTTTCGAAAAGTTAAGTCGAACGCAATTTCAATGCTCCTTTGTAATGCTATTGAATTCGGTACCGGCTTGTCATTGTTGTGTCCGTACAGTTGAATACACAGTGTACGGACCTATTGTCTGCGTTCTTCTTAACTTTTCGGAAATAGTTTATATCGTGTTCATGGCAAATATAGTAAAAGGTGGTGGCTATCAGAACACATAGGTGCGATCAGAGGGATAAGCATGATCAGAGGGTTATGTAAGGACTCTGTGGTTGAGTGCTATGCAGCCCCTGTGTTTTCAATGCAAGAGAATACGCAGAGGTGGGTGCTATCAGAACACAGAGTCATCAACAAGAGACGTGATCAAAGGGGTATGCATGATCAGATCTGAGGGTTATGTAAAGACTCTGTGGTTGGTTGCCATACAGTCCCTGTGTGTTCAGTTCAATAGAATATGCAGAGGTGGGTGCTATCAGAACACAGAGTCCTCAACTGGACTAGGAAGACCAGGAAGATATGCATGATCAGAGGGTTATGTAAGGACTCTTTCTGTACTGGAGTGCTATGCAGTCCAAGTGTGTTCAGTGCAAGAGAATATGCAGAGGTGGGTGTAATTACAACACAGAGTCCTCAACTATATCAGAGGGGTAAGCATGATCAAAGGGTTATGTAAGGACTATGTGGTTGAGTGCTATGCAGTCCCTGTATGTTCAGTCCAAGATAATATGCAGAGGTAGGTGCTATCAGAAGACAGAGTCCTCAATTGGAGGCATGATCAAAAGTGTAAGCATGATCAGAGGGTTATGTAAGGACACTGTGGTTGGTTGCCATACAGTCCCTGTGTGTTCAGTGCAAGAGAATACGCAGAGGTGGATGCTATCAGAACACAGAGTCCTCAACTGGACTAGCGAGAACAGAAAGGTATGCATGATCAGAGGGTTATGTAAGGACTCTGCAGTTGAGTGCTGTGCAGTCCCGTGTGTTCAGTGCATGATAATATGCAGAGGTGGATGCTATCAGAACACAGAGTCCTCAACTGGACTATAGACTGTGTGTGCAGGCGTGATCAGAACGGTAAGCATGATCATATGGTTATGTAAGGACTCTGTGGTTGAGTGTTATGCAGTCCCTGTGTGTTCACTGCAAGAGAGTATGCAGAGGTGGGTGCTCTAGGGGGGTGTTGCTCAAAATCAACTGCAAATCAACTGCAACTTTCCATATTGCAACATGCATTTTCATTCGCGCATGGTATGTGCATTTAAGGAAACGCGCATGAGACAATGATTTTGATTGGCACGTTGCGATCAATTGCAACTTTTGAACAACACCCCATAGGACACATAGTCCTCAACTAGACTACCCTAACCCTTGTCAAGTTCAGCCAAAACGTCCTCACCAAAGCAGAAGAGGAACCAGTCTAATTTAGTCTTCCCCTCGGTCTGTTTATGAAGCGAAATATGAGGAGGGGCTATGGCCTACAGTGTACTTATGTAATGAAATCTCGTTTTATGTGGTGAGTGCAAGCGCACGGGAGCGTAGCAAAGCAATTATAAACCCAACCTGTCTAAATGATTTTGGGTTCAAGCACCTCTGCATTCCCCTTCTTGTCCTTCATTTTTTTTCTTTATGACAGCTATGAAGTTATTGAACAGATTTCAGGGAAGGAGTAGACAAAACCAAGCAACCAGTTGCAAATTTGAGCGATATATCATAGAAAAGCACTCGGCAAAAAGTATGAACCCAGCTCAAGAATATCCATTCAAAATACAGTCAAACCTCTTTATTAAGAGCACTGATATAACGAGCTCTCGTTATAACAAGCTAATTTTCCTGGTCCCATCTCTTTGTAGTTTATTGTATTTTTACCCTGATATAACAAGGTCTCAATATAAAGAGGTTAGACTGTAGCTAAATAATGAAAGAACAACGTATTCACCGTGAGCAGAAGGGACAAACATATTGGAAAAAATAAACAACTGCCAATCAAGCCTTCACAATATCTTGATGCACTCAAAATAATATAGTTTCCCTGCTGATTTAGTAAAGAGGTGCAACACCTTTTTAAGATTTCTCAGCAAAATAAGAGGATGTAATTTTTGTGTGTGTACATAGAGCTATTATGAATGCTTGTTGTTGTTGTTGTTGTTGAGGTTTACGGGCGTTTATCAATCCTACTGGATTATCTACGCCAAGATAAGCTTGAATGGAAGTTGTTTATTTTGTCTAATTCATTAGTCCCTTCTACTCACAGTGAAAACAAGGGAAGTCAATGAAATAAACAACCCTCATTCAACCACAAAATGCATTTTAGGGAGAAAAAATTGAACCATTTTTGGTAATATTTGTAATGATATAGTGATCAAAAAGAAAGACAATCTGTAAGATCAAGGACCCCCGGTAAAGTAAAATGAAATTTAAAAAATTAAAAAACAAAACAAAAAAAAAGTATAAACAAGAAAAGAAAAAAGGTGGTTTGAGAAAGTTATAGATTGGAAAACAAACAATGAATGCTCTTTCATTTGTTGAATAATTAAATAGAACAAATATTTGATAAACCTGCAATTTTCTATGACCATACAAGGATTAATTATCTCGTAATTAAAATGTCATAGGCCATTGAATTTAAAAACATTCAGAATTCTTCTTCCTTCACAATATATATTCTTTAAGCCAGTAAACATCAATGCATTCTTTTACAACATTGTATTTTCATTATGTCAAGAACATACACTAATTCTCAATGCAATTCTCAATACATTTCCTAACAATGACAATCGCCGACTGATTATGCAGCGAACTGCAAACAATACACGCTGGCCGTTCACTCTGCCAAGTACCGACCGAACACAATGAATGACCTGACCTTTAGAAAACATGACAACAATGCCCAATCTCGTCTTTGGCTCTTCCCCGAGCCGACGCCCCCCTGCCAAGTTATCACCGGCGATGAGCCGAAGCTAGCAAGCCTTGGCAGGCACCCCTGACAAAGCTGTCGAAATGATAATAGCCCAACAACCTGCGACTACAGAGATTTATTAACGACTTAATGGAATTAACGGCGGCGGTGGCGGTGAAAAGGAGGTCGGGAGCTACTCGGGAGGAAACACATTGGGTTCTTATCGGTGTGGAGAAGGTTCAGGGGAGGATATTACCCCCAGCGAAGGAATAGCAGGGAATTATTGTATGAGCGCCCGATGGCCCGGTTATAACTGGGGCTTCCTTCCAAGTGTTGAGAGCCCAATGTCACAATTTTGTCTGGAACATGGCTACCTGTTCTCAAGACAACTTTAAAGGGGAGCGAGAGACATTTTACAAATAATAATAATGAACGGCTTTTAAATAGCGCTTATCAACTCTTTATGAAGAATTCCCTAAGCACAACATTATTACCCTGGCTTTAGCAGTGCAGCTATGAGGCGCAGAAGTTTTTTCAAGGAATAAATTCCTACCAGGTACCCATTTACCTCACCTGGGTTGAGTGCAGCACTATGTGGATGAATGTCTTACTGAAGGAAATTAACGCCACGGGTGGGATTCAAACCGCCGACCTTCTAGTTGAAAGGCAGAAGTTTAAACCACTACACCACAGCGCTTCCACATCACATCAAGAAATCACGATGAAATGTAGAGGCAAAGAAATTAGAGAAATTTAACGCATTCAAGCGGGTCAAGAATTCTTTTCACCAGTTTTCACCAATTTTGTCCGGAGCATGGCTACCGGTTCTCGAGACAACTTTAAAAGGGATCAAGAGATTATACTAAGAAATTGCGATGAAATGTCGGTTAACCAAGTTTTTAACTCACTAGCCCAAACAAAAAATTATCTTTGCCTACAATTCGTGGCCAATGCCAAATGCTACAGAGCAAAACTAGCATTAAAATGTTAGTTTCCCTATCAGGCAAGTGGCAAGTTCATTAACTTGCAAACAGCTAAATTTTGTTGCCCTGAGCCTCCTTCCAAATGGGTTTGAATCACTTACAATAGCTTTGATGCACAGAACAAGAGTATTACAGCTTGTTCTTATGACAGCTTTAAACAGGAGCTGTCATAAGAAAGGGACAAAGAAATTGGAGAAAATTAACAACTTCCCATCCCAAGCCCTTACAATAGCTCTGTGCGCAGAACAAGAGCATAGCAACCTGTTCTTAAGACAACTTTAAAGAGGAGCGAGAGAGACAGTTTACAACCTAATTGGTGTGAAATACAACCAAAAATAATTGGACAAAATCCAGATCTACCTATTCTCGCCTGAACAATGACTCCTGTGCACTAAATAAATTTCCTTCCCAGTTATTCTACAATGAAATTTTGACCAGATGTTGAACATGTTTTCTGAATGACAGAATGGAGAGTCGGGTTTTTTTTCTCCAGTTTCTTTGTACTTTTATTTTACAGTAAATTTCAAATTGAGGCATACTTCATACAATGAAATTGCTCTTTAAGGCCCGAAAGCTTGCCCAAGTCAAGCCAGACTTAGCAACAAATAATGAAGCAACAACATAGCAACACATAGTGAAGATGACTGCAGGATGAGGGGATAAAAAGTTCTAACAATATTTCTATAGATATTTTTAATAAGTTTTAAAGTTAAAGTAACATATAAGCTAAGAATAAGTTAAAGTAAACAATTCACTGGAAACATGTACAAAACAATACTACATTTTTTCTGCTTAATGAGCAAATCTAAATATCTATTGCAAAATTCAGTGGGAGACACAATATTTATCATTTTACAACTGAACAAACTTTCCTGTCAAAAATTCTTAGTGAAACCATTCAAAACTTTTTTGTATGATTGAATGCCCAAAAGCTTCTTGAGATGATAAAATTATGAAAAATATAAAATGTATTGCTGGACAATTGTTTCACATTTTACCATTGTACAGGAGAGAGGACAAGGTTTGTGTATGGATTTTAAAATCTTTTATTCACTTCTTTAATTTGGTCTTGACCTCTTAATCTCAAACTTATCGATCTGCCAAAAAAAAAACTGATCAGAATGCAATGAATTGTATCTTTATCTATTTTTACATAATTAATCTTAATAGCCCCCTCCCTCCATTTATAAAAGAACGAATTCCCATTCATCATGAACTGAAGGGACGAAGGATTTCGGACAAAGTAAACAACTTCATTCAAAGCCTTGACAATGGTTACATTAACACCAAAAAAAAGTATCTTGGCTATTCATTGTGCAACGCCTGTTTGGCATTTCTCCGCACAATAAGAGGGATGAACATTTCAGATGCGTTTATCCAGCTTATGTGAATGCTTGAAAAAAGTTGTTTGCTTTGTCCAAATCCTTTGTCTCTTCTGCTCACAGTGATTGCCTTACGAATATATTTCTATTGGTAAAAAAAGCCTCATTTTTTAAATTTCTGGAGAGTATTTGTTGGCTTCTTATAGATCATTATTTGGGAAGCCTTGACCTGATCTTTCTGTGATTTATCATATTGTCCAAAATATTGTTAGAAATGTGTAACCCCCCCCCCCCCCCCCATCACCCTGCCCTCACCTTTTCTTCTATCCACACTTTTAAGATCCCACAATAGGCCAGTTCACTAATAGATTCAAATTCATTCAGGATTCCCACCAACAAAAGTAGTTACATGGTATCCATTAACACTGATCTATTCGTAACAACTGAACAACAATAGTTGGAATCCATTTGGCATACAATTCTTGTTGCTATGTCAGGCAAACTTTGGGCAAGCTTTTGGGTTGTCAAGAAAATCTGCACAAAATATGAATCTATCAGTCAACCCACCTATTCAAGGTAAATTAAATTAGACTTTCTCCTCTCTATCTCCAATAATTTTTTCTAAGATCACCTCCCCCCTTCCCGTTTATACTTTACCCCAAAATTTTTCCTCTTTCAGTTCCCACTCCTTATAGTTGAAACTTATTTCCTCTCCAATACTTTTTTAAATATTTAAATACAAAATATAATTCTATCAATGACATGAAAATTAACATTCAAAGAATGGCACAATGCTTGAAAAGAATTCTTAAACGTGTATCTTGAAATATACAAGACTCATGAACTTGACGAAAATTAAGGTGATTGCTGTTTTGGGCAAAAGTTTAGAATAATGAACATAACAACGGCTGAATCGGCTAAATTCTATTTAAATTCTCAACAATATTAGCCATTTAATCGATATTAGCTTTAGTCCAAATTATTCAATATTAAATATTACTAACCCCTCGATTCCAAACCTTTTCAAATAAAATGTGCTCTTCGCCGTCAACAGCTTCCAAAGAGTAATATAGCTATTCTTCATCGTATGAATTGAAGGAAATGAGAGGAAAATTTCAATTAAACCAGACTCCCGATTATTCTTTCTTTCTTCCTCTCCTTCGAACTCGAAGAACTGCTCCAAATCTGATAACGAGTCTCCAAGAATGGGACTCAATCGCCAAAAACCTTTAAGGGGAACCACCCCTTAAAATTATCTTGCTCTACTTGAATGAGGAAAAATCAGATAGACAATCTGGAAATTTGAGCATAATCTGACAACCCGTTCAAAAGTTATTATTTTTCGAAATCACAGAGATATGATGACCCCTGTCTCTTATGTTGATCCTTGTGTTTGGCAAAATTGGCTGAATGTGTGACGTCATGTCGGACAACACCTCATTCACTTAGTACATAGAATTTTTAAAAATTGATAAATGTCAAATTTAGAGTAAGGGCTCTTTATGATTCCTCTCAAAATACATGAACAATCGATAAATCATGAAGACTACTCAAGCGGAAAATCAATATTTTGTAGATTTTCTGGAAACAAAGGAAGAAAATACAAAATTTTGTATACAGAGTGAATACGGAGTTGTCCGACATGACGTCACAGATTCCATCAGCAGCAGGGATCGTCATATCTTTGTTAGAGAATCTGTAACTTTTGAACGGTTTGTCTGATTATGCACAAATTTTCAGTTTGTTCATCTGATTTTTCTTCATTCAATGAGAGCACGATAATTCCAAAGGCTGGTTCCCTTTCAAGTTTGTTCATTTGATTTTTTTTTTGTTCATTGAGAGCACAGAAAATTCTAGGGGTTGGTTCCCCTTTAATGAGATTAAACGCATCATAGTCTCTATAACAAACAACATAATGAAACAATCCTCAAAAAACATTGATCAAGTTCAAAGGCTTTTTAATGTGCGTAATTGAAATAACCTTTCGGTAAATAAAAAAATGTGTGCCTTGTACGTGTGCTTGTCAATGATAGGTTCGTAATTGTTTCCAAATCTGCCGAGTGAAATGAACTTCATATATTTTGGCAATTATTGTTGATAAAAGCTTACTAAGGAATGATAAAACATTATGAAGTCGTAATCAAGTGCAGATATTTCCAAAGCGCCTGGTTGGAATTCAAGATGTTTTCTTTTCAGATTTGGTCGGAAGTCAAAACCTTGATTCACACATATAGACAGAGATCTTGGTTTGAAGTGAAAAGTTTAAATCTGAAGTTCAAAGTTACAAGTAAACTACATGAATTATCAATTGCTGATGGATGAACAGAATTCCAAAGAACAAAATATCTCCAGCACTACCTTTGGTAGGGAGAGGCATGACAACTGAAATATCTATTTATTTATTTATCTTTTTCTGATATTTATATAGGGTGGCTCATTTCACCAATTTGGTGGTCTTCCATGAGGCCCTGTTTGCAAACAACACAAATAACAATATACACAAATATACAAATGGACAAGCAGTATCCCTATAGGCTACTAAAATCAAATATCTGTTCTTCATCTTCATAAAAAAAAATATTTAAAAAATGATTTTGCAGAATACATTAGGATGTAAATATTCTCCGTTCCTTTCAGTCTGTCTACATCATCTGAAAATTACCAAGTGTGTTTTTTTAATTTCATAATGTGACTAAATATAGGAACAGATAAGGAGATTTATCCCAAGACTGGTATTTGTATGTGATTATTCTGTAATGTTTTTTTTACATATTTAATAGTTTGATAAATATAAATAAAATCAGTCATAGACAAATGTATATTAATATTAATTCATCTGAATGCAAACAGTCAAATGATCTAGTATCTTTGCTACAATCATTTATAATTCATGAATTCATTGTTACATATGTTAACTAGCAGAAATTGAATTATGAGCAAGTATAAAATATTCCCCTTTCAATTTATTGGAGAAAAACAACTCGAAAATTTTCAGGGAGATAAGACAATGATGTTTTTCACTACCAATCACGACTTGCAAATTTTCCTTACGCAAACTTCCACCTAGTCCGATGAAATTTTCTGATAAGGATTTTGACGTCCCCTGATAAAAGTTGTCCCGACTCCTATGCATGGCACATAGTCAAGGGGGACCGTCCCTCGGGAGGACACAATATTAATCATCGCGAGCTTGTAAAACCCCTCCCAGTTTTTTCCTGTTTCAAAAACAAAGAAACATGGGGATAAATATGGATCATAATGCATAGTGCAGTGACCCAGTGTCAAAACTTTTCTGGAAGGGGTATTCAACAAGATTTTGAATTGTGAAGTTTAAAAGCATATTGTAAAAGGAATAAGACATTTTTGATGATATACACAAAATTTGTGAGAGAATATTATATTCTTAAAGTAAGGGCTTTCAAAAATTACCCCTTGGATGAAGAGAAAGAGAAACGAACATGTAATAAGATGAATAAGGAACAGGAAAGAAGGGGAGAGGAAAAGAAAGGGAGAAGAGTAGGGAAAGAAGGAGAAATCAGATGAGAAGAGGAAAGGGAAAAGAGATGCAGGGAGAGGAAAAAAAAAGGGAAGAAAGATAAAAGACGAAGGAAGAGACAAAAAGAAGGAAAACAGGGGAAATAGTACGAGAAAAGAGGAAAAAATAGGGAAATGAATATGCAGGGAGAGAAAGAAAGAAGAAGAGGGAAAAAAGGAGAAAGAAGAAGAGAGCGGTAAATAGGAAGAAAGAGGAAGAGGGGAAGAGAGAAAAGGAAATAGAAAGGTACTATATTGGAGTGTGATTGCATTATGAACTCTCACTAAAGAGCTTGACTGCACACACACATGGCGCCACGATTATTGTTACGCGCCATGAGCACAGCGCGGCCATCACCCAAAATTGTCATTATTCGTAATAAAGAAAACCAATGAGGCATGCACCGACAAAGCTAGAACAATAAAGGACACACAGACACATATCCTGTTTAATTTCCATGCAATATTTTCCATTTTTAATCACTTTCTGTCCCCTCTTCATCTCTCGCTTCTACGCGAGCATCCCATTGCCTTTTTTGCAAGGCTGTATCGCAATTTCACCTTCAAAGATACCATACATGCAACAATAGGGATTGTGTGCGGAAGACCATCGAGTGTAGCCGAGGAACTCGGTACAGTCCCACCTGCTTAATGAGATGTCGGGTTATTTGGATCGATGAAGCGTGAGCGCAGGATGCCGAGCTGTGAAATTTGACAGATCACAGATGAAACCTCAAAGACTATATACCTCAAACGAATCAGAGCGCAATTTATTTCAAAATAAGAGCATCATTTCAGCTCAAGGAGAGATAATATTTTTTATCGTTGCATGAATGAGCACTTTTTGCCGTAATCCGGTAATTGTACCGATATCGCATCTCAACTTCGAATCTCACTCGCAAATAAGAAAAATGCACAAATTAAATTCCCTAAATGCATGCTTTTGAATGCTATTTCCTCCACTCAACAACCCGGTTACTAACAGACATGACAGAGCTCTGACATTCCTGATGCTATTTTAGGCGGAAGCGGGTTTGAGATCTAAAGACTAGGCCGCCGCGACCATGAGACAACGCATATAATCACAATCATAATTGTTCAAATTCGCGCCCCGGACGAAGCGTTGAGTTAGACGTCATCGGCCGGCGCGTGGGGACACGGGAGCGCGAGTGAAAAGCGTCTATTTTGAGCAGTGTAGGGTATTATTAATGATTTCCTGATGGTAGTGGAGTGTCTTATCGCGATACCCTTCTCCTTCGAAGCTGTTTATCTCTGAACGCAGCAGTGCCCGCTTTAATTGGCCCCACTCATTCAATCTGATGTAGGCGCAGGCGAACAAAAGTGTGATTGAATTTGAAAGGTGCTGAATGAAAGTGGTTTCCGGGGCAACTCGGGGAATGTCTAAAAAGGGGGTGTGGTCCCTTGACTTTGTTTTCCAAACACCCCTATTCCATTATGGAATTATGGTTCAAATTTGAAATATGATTTGGTAATGGTATTAAATAGTCCCAGCTATTCAATTTGATGTTGGCACAGGCAAACAAAGGTATGCTTGAATATGAAGGGGAAAAGGAAAATTCTGAGGAGATTCAAAAATATTTATAGGAGCAAAAAATAAGTACTACCTTTATGAATCATCTACTGTGTTATTTTTTTTCTTTCAACTCTCTAGTTATGAATATTTGAAGAATAGAAGTTTGCACATGTTTTTCAATGACAATAATCAAATAAAAAGATGATGTATACAAAAGTTTGGCTGAGTTTGGTCTATGGGTTATGAGGAGAATGAAGGTGTAACCCCTCTAGCTTGACATTTTCAATTCTTTACTCCATTTCTATCCCGACTTTTTGTAAAAATCAAAGGACTTTCAACACTAAAAATAGATAATCTATTGATGCATTGTGGGAACTTTAACTGAAGATATTTCATGATATAATAACCAAAAAGTTACTTTCAAAGTACAATTGATTAATTGATGTCTGTATTGAAAAAAGAATTAGCTTGATCTATATAAAAATATTATGAATGTCTTGATCAGATATTTTCAACAATAAAGTATAAAACTTTCATCAACGGTTAGTTGCTCAAAATAATGAATTTAATGAGCCAATGGGTAGCGGCAACATTAACTGGGAATTCCTTTCCTTACATATAATAAGCAATGAATGATTTTCAAAGCACTATCAATTAACTATATTTGAACAATTCAACCTGCATAAATTGTTATGATAACCCTTGCCAGACGTTTCTAATGATAACGGTGCACAACAATTGTTTAAAATAATTAAATTTTATTGGACGCGGCGACTTTGACTAAAGTTATCTTGAAGAAAAAATAATATTAATATAATAACCAATGAATGATTTTCAAAGCATCAATTAACTATATATACCACTGAAATTAAACAATTCAACCTGCATAAAATGTTATGATTACCCTTGCCAGACTTTTGTAATAACGGTGCAGAACTTCAAAACAAAGTGTTTGAAATAATCCAATTTTATGGGAAGCGGCGACATTGACTAAAGTTATCTTGAAGAAAAAACAATATTAATAACCAATGAATGATTTTCAAAGCATCAATTAACTATATATACCACTGAAATTAAACAATTCAACCTGCATAAAATGTTATGATTACCCTTGCCAGACTTTTGTAATAACGGTGCAGAACTTCAAAACAAAGTGTTTGAAATAATCCAATTTTATGGGAAGCGGCGACATTGACTAAAGTTATCTTGAAGAAAAAACAATATTAATAACCAATGAATGATTTTCAAAGCATCAATTAACTATATATACCACTGAAATTAAACAATTCAACCTGCATAAAATGTTATGATTACCCTTGCCAGACGTTTCTAATGATAACGGTGCACAACAATTGTTCAAAATAATTAAGCTTTATGATAAGCGGTGACTTTGACTAAAGTTATCTTGAAGAAAAAACAATATTAATAACCAATGAATGATTTTCAAAGCATTAATTAACTACATATATACCACTGAAATTGAACAATTCAACCTGCATAAAATGTTATGATTACCCTTGCCAGACTTTTCTAATGATAACGGTGTAGAACTTCAAACAATTGTTTGAAATAATCAAATTTTATGAGACACGGTGACTTTGACTAAAGTATGATATCTTGGGAAAAAAAACAATAGAACATAATAAGCAATGAATGATTTTAAAAATTAATCATCAATGAAATGATGCTCGTATTAATACAACTAAAAGTTCAGCTTGGACTAAATGTATATAAAATGTTATGAATACCCTGGTCCGACATCTGCCATGATAAAAGGGTAAACCTTTGAACAATTATTGCCTGATATAATTATATCAACTGGTTATGGTGAAACGGCAACTTTGAAGCCTTTTTAGTGTATTCAGAACATGATCAATTAATTTAATAACTGTTTACATGTTTACATACCGCTAAAAACAAATTTACTTCAAACTTCAGTACATACATTTAGTGTTATGAATACCATATCTGCAAACTTCAATGAAAAATATGTAAAACGTAGAACAATTGCATCTCCAATCACAAGTTTAATGACCTCACTTTTAAGACCCTGAAATTAATGAATCAGGACGTGGTTCTGAACTTTATTCTACTTTCTTTTTACAAGACTGAAAAAAATCAAGTCACGCTCAATTAGGACGCGTCTTCCATAAAGCACACAAACTTTCTCCTGACTTACTTCACCAAAGAAAACTTTCAGGATCAATCTTGTCGTCATATAGTAATTGTTTCTGATCGACCCGCTGACCACCAGAACTTATTGTTCAGGCAACAAAACTCACCAAAAACCGCCAATAAAAAATAATTTATTAATTGATCACCTGACGTCAACGAGCACCTATAAAATTGTGATAATCCCGATTTTCCTGCAAAAACGCAGCGTCGTTTGACATTCTTTTGAGCGAAAACACTGTCATTTTGGAATTGTTTTACATCGCTTGGCGAGGCTGCGGTCTCGTTCCAAGGATTAAGTCTTGTACTAATAATTATGTCAAGGAATACCGCAACTTTATTTTTGATAGGTATTTGCCGATATGAAGCGGGCAAGGAAGGCTACGGACGAACTGACAATTGTGATTAGCAATTGAGATATCAAACGATTCCTCAGGCCCCACTCATACAGGGCAAAAGTTTGTAAAGTTGTACGTAAAGAAATGTGTTTCATACTAAAAGGATAATGATAAATTCTCATATAGCGCCTAACACAAACTGTATGGGCTGTCCCTCAGCATTCTACAATGTTGCATAATTACCCTGGCTTTAGCAGTGCAGAAGTAAGTAGTGTGCTGCATTTCAAGGGAAAAATTCCTGATTTGAATGATTTGAATGGGTACCTGGCCGAGTATTTATTCCTGAAATGTCATGTGTGCTAGTGTACAATGGTACGCCTGGCTACAGCTCGAGAACATAATAATGATAATAATAATAATAATACAAACATGCCTTGAGCATTCTGCAGAGTGGATACGCACGCTAATAATAGCATGTATTGATATCATTATTGTTAATACTAATGCATTTCTTTATTATCATTATTATTATTATCATCATTATTATTATCATTATTATCATCATTATTATCATGATTATTTTTGCCACTAGCATTATAATTATAATCATCATCATTATCATTGTATCATCATTATTATCCTTATTATTATCATTATCATTATAAGTTTTCTCTGTCTGAATGACATTCTTCCCTACAAGAAGGAGAGGAAGAGGTTTAAGGTGCCTGGGGAATCGAGACATATTAGGAGCAGGAAGGGAACGAAAGTTAAAGAGAGAAACAGGCAGAAATTGAGTAGTTTGCAGGCACAGACACATGTTTTCTGTTTTCCCCCAATGTGCATAGCAAACAGTGCACAATCTAGAGTCTGCAGACATAGACTACTTCCATCAGGTTATGAATCAATGAGAGAGCTTTACTACACAGATATGTAGTCTCTGATTGCAGACTCTGTATAATGTGCTTGACAATTTGCGACAAATTGCGACAAATGGTTTGTGTGAGCAGACTAGATAAGAGGGAAAGGGGACAAATACAGAAGGGGACAGAGACAGAGGAATATTAAAAAAAAATATTTAAAAAAATAACTACATTAAAGAAATCAAATAGTTCTCGAAATAAAGACATTTTAAGATACCCTGGTATATTTATCATAAAAATTCATTAGTGAGCAGTTTGGTGCAACTACATGTATAATCAGGGGTACCCGATACAAAATCAAGAAACTATATTACAAGCAACTATATCATAGTCATAAATAGCAAGGAAAATGTACTTTCAATTATGCAATATAAATGATTAACTAAAAAAAATAACCCACATAAGATTTCTAAGATGTATTTTTCCTTATGTGTGAGAAATAAATTAAGGATTTACAAAAAACTATCAAAAAACAGCCTAGCATCAACTGATTAAATTTTTTCCTTGAATTATGCAAAAGGACTGTGTCAATGACCTTGGAAAAGAGGAACGAGTATATCCAATAATTTTCATGACAAATTGAAACACTCCTAAATCCCTTCTAACAGTAAGACTTTAGCTTTTAGAGTTTCACCTGGATTCAAGATATAATAATCATAATGTCCTGGTTAAAACACTTTCACTGAAGTTGGACAGGAAACATAACTGTTACACTATTCCACCGAGAACAACCAAGAATCTCTTTTTGGTATCAAAACCTCGATAAACTGACACCAAACCTGTCGGGTGAACAATGTACAAAAAGACACTGAGAATGACGTTGGAGAAGTGAGTATCTGGCACATAACAAAAGTAATGTTGAGTAGGGAAGTGCCTAAAGTATATCCCATTTTATCACCCACCTACCCCGCAAATAAGAACAATATGAGTTTCGCGATTGAAACTAAAAGTGTTAATTCATGTGAGACTTCCAATTACAAGTGGATCTGGCAATACTGTCGTCTAGTTGAGGACTGTGTGTACTGATAGCACCCACCTGTACCTATTCTCTTACACCGAACACACAGGGGCTGCATAGCACTCAGCCACAGAGTCGGAGTCCTTACATAACCCGGCTCTATAGGCGCGAACAGAGGGTATACAGATCAGACGGTTATGTAAGGACTCTGTGGTTGAGTGCTATGCAGTCCCTGTGTGTTCGGTGTAAGAGAACATGCACAAGTGGGTGCTATCAGGACACAGAGTCCTCAACTGGACTACAAATACTGGTGTAATATGACTTTAGCCGAGTTGGAAACAAAACGATGACGTCACTTCTAGAGCATTGTTTCGTTGCATCATACTCGTTTCCCATGCGACCTGTTCTCTTCGCAGCTAGAAGGGGGTAACCACAAGTTGCAGGAAGAAGGGGATTTAGACAGGAATGCCACCTCCCTCTCTTATTCTGGTTGAGAGAAACAGTTGTATGTAATTAACACCTTAAGCATGCCTAAATCAAAACATTATGGTGTATAATGAACTTTACAAGTTAGACTTGATGGTTCAGATTCTAAAGAAGTGTTGTGGTGCAGTGGTTCTGACTCTCACGTTTCAACCAGAGGGTCGTAGGTTCGAATCCAACCAATGGCGTTAATTTCCTTCAGCAAGAAATGTATCCACATATTGCTGCACTGGACCCAGGTGAGATAAATGGGGACAGCAGGAAGAAATTCCTCGTAATGGGGAGCGCCGTAATGGTTGCCAGCTAAAGCCAGATGATAGTGAGTGTAAAGCTTTCAGCGCCATGAGCACCGATAAGGTGGACCTGTGGCTATACAAGTAGCCACCCTTATTATTATTATTATCATTATTAAATATATCGATAATTTCTATCTATCCTTCTCACGAGCATGATGAATATGTAGTGAAATTTTTCGGTCGCGTCCTCATTCTGACTGGGAAAAAATGAAGAGATACATTAAGTCACGCTTTGCCGGAAGAATCATCCTCTCCAAAATCATCTATTAACTGTATGTGTTTCAACAGCAGGATCTTTATGTGTTTTCTATGGCATACAAACGTTGGAATACAGTGTACATGTATGTCTGAATTCAGACACAAGTCTGAAAAGTGTGATACCTGTTCAATATTATCGCAAATGTTTTTTTTTCTTTATTTTTTTGTCCCACAATCTAAGATTGGGCAAGTTATTTATTTATTCATAGAGCATTCATTTGGCAACATTTACATCGAATGGAGACAATTTAACAGAAGCAGTTTCGTATGGAAACTCATTGAGGAAACAATATATGGACTGATTGATAGTTTGTTTAGATTTCACATCGATACAAAATGCACTGTCATTAAAGAGATCTCTTAAAGGTAGTATACTTTAATTTTTTTAGTAAACTGACTGATTCTATGCTAACTGTTGTTGAAGTCAGAATGCAATTTCATAGCTAATATTTTCCTGCAAAAAAATCATAAGGACATAATGCCCCAAGCACCATTTTACGGTAGCAGAAACTAACAATTGATAGTTCTGAGATTTTTAATTTCCAACAGTATTTTCGAGGTGGGCGTGGGCCAACCCTGCAACCCTGTCACCCTGTCTTACGGGAGCATCCCACGAGTCCGACAGAAATTAATATAAGCCTACTACATCAACAATTTTCAAAATGAGGTTCAAGCTAGACATTTTTACTTTCACGCTCGCAAGATCGACACTGACAAATTATTTGCTTTGAGCCCGACAGCACGCAAACAGACCTACAAGACCGACTAACGTAAATATCGTGCTGTCGGACTAATAGACCAATTTTACCTAGNTCAGATTCTAAAGAAGTGTTGTGATGTAGTGGTTCTGACTCTCACGTTTCAACCAGAGGGTCGTAGGTTCGAATCCAACCAATGGCGTTAATTTCCTTCAGCAAGAAATGTATCCACATATTGCTGCACTGGACCCAGGTGAGATAAATGGGGACGGCAGGAAGAAATTCCTTGTAATGCAGAGCGCCTTAATGGTTGCCAGCTAAAGCCAGATAATAGTGAGTGTAAAGCTTTCAGCGCCATGAGCACCGATAAGGTGGACCTGTGCACTATACAAGTAGCCATCATTATTATTATTATCATCATTATTAAATATATCAATAATTTCTATCTATCCTTCACACGAGCATGATCAATATGTCGTGAAATTTTTTGGTCGCGTCCTTATTCTGACTGGGAAAAATGAAGAGATACGTTAAGTCACGCTTTGCCGGAAGAACAACAGGATCTTTATGTATACATCAAAGTGTTTTCTACAGCATACAAACGTTGGAATAAAGTGTACATGTATGTCTGAATTACGACACGAGTCTGAAAAGTGTCATCCCCGTACAATATAATAACTATTTTTTTTCTTCATTTTTTGTTTCTTCAATCTAAGGTTGGGCCAGGTATTCATTTATAATATAGAACATTCATTTGGCAACATTTACACAAAATGGAGACAATTTAACAGAAGCAGTTTCGTATGGAAACTTGTTGAGGAAACAATATATGGACTGATTGATAGTTTGTTTAGATTTCACATCTATACAAAATGCTCTGTCATTAAAGAGATCTCTTAAAGGTAGTACACTTTAAATTTTTTAGTAAACTGACTGATTCTATGCTAAATGTTGTCGAAGTCAGAATGCAGTTTCATAGCTAACATTTTCCTAAGAAAAAATCATAAGGACATAATGCCTCGAGCTTTACACTCACTATTACCCGGCTCTAGCTGGCAGCCATTGCGGCGCTCCGCATTACAAGGAATTTCTTCCTGCCATCCCCATTTACCTTACCTGGGTCAAGTGCAGCACAATGTGGATGAATTTTTTGCTGAAGGAAATTGCCTCCCTATGGCGGATTCGAACCTACGACCCTCTAGTTGAAAGGCGAGAGTCAGAACCACTACACTGCGGCGCCTCCACGGTAGTGGAAACATAACAATGGGTAGTTCTGAGATTTTTCATTTCCAACTGTATTTTTGAGGTGGGCGTGGGCCAACTCTGAAAGCCCGTCTTACGGGAGCATCCCACGAGTCCGACAGCCCACGAGTCCGACAGCCCACGAGTCCGACAGCCCACGAGTCCGACAGAAATGAATATAAGCCTACTACATCGACAATTTTCAAAATAAGGTTCGAGCTAGACATTTTTACTTTCACGCTCGCAAGATCGACATTGACAAATTATTTGCTTTGAGCCCGACAGCACGCAAACAGACCTACCAGACCGACTAACGTAAATATAGTGCTGTCGGACTAATAGACCAATTTTACATAGAGTCGGTCTCATTTGCAAAATTCATGTTCGGTCGTAATCATGTGCGTTTTCTTAATTTTGTCGGATTAATGAGTTGTCTGACTCTAATCCGTTTTTATGTAATGTCTATTTCGTGCTCCAATTATTCAAAATGTCGGCATCATAACCTGTCGGACTCGTGGGCTGTCGGACTCGTCGGTAGTACCCTGTCTTACGAGTAGACTCCTCCATTTTATATCCAACCGTTCTTATTTCAGGTAGGTTGAATTTGCACATCATTTCAAGAAATCTTTGCATTGTATAATTTATCTTGTATTGTATTTGATACATAGAAGGAAAAAAGGACAGAATTGAACTGATCTGAATTTAACAGAACAACATTGTGCATTCATATCATCCTAAAATGTGCTTATTAATGAAATAATCAAACATCAAGTTTAGAATAAATCCAAACTTACCAAATTTATCAATAAATTTCACAACTTTCAAGCCAGAATACATGTTTACAGCAAATATAGTCATCAGAAAAACATGCAGAAAATACTAGGCAGTTCTCAGTCAGAGGCTATTGCCACTTATGCATTATTACCAGACCCCATCCCCTTCCAAGGAGAAAAAAAATCAATACAACCAGTAGCTATTGTCTACATAACAAAGAAAGGGTAACGGGAAACAAAATCAGGAGCTTCCTGGCCAGAGCCTTTGTTATCAAGACAATAGGGTTGCACTTGATTGTTAAAATGCTGCCTGAAAATGCTGGCTAATAAATCTAAGGGGAAAATAGTACTGACAAAGAGACACTATGAGCAGGAGAAACAAACGACTCGGACAAAGTAAACAACTTCATTCAGGCATTCACCATAGCTTCATGATCATTAAAGAAAGTCAAGGATGCGACTCTTGTTCAACATTTTTTTCACAGAATGAGAAGGGTGGGAATTTCTTTTGTGTGTATCTAGCTATTGTCAATGCTTGAATGGAGGTTGTTAACCTTGTACCAGGCCTTTGTCCATTCAGCTCACAGTGAGAAGAACATATAAGTCTTCTATTATCGAGACTGTGACATCCCAATGAGTAAAAGGACAAATAGATTGGACAAACAACACAACTTCAATTCAAGCCTTCATTATAAACCTACATGTAAGTACAAAGAAAGAAAGTTCTTTTCCCGTTAATTCAGTAAATAGGTGTCGCTCCTTCAACATTTGTACGGAGTACAATAAAGAGTACAATAAAGAGGGAAGGAAATTTCTTCTGTGTACATCTAGCCATCATGAATCCTTGAATGGAAGTTGTTTACTTTGTCCAAATCTTTTGTCCCTTCTGCTCACAGTGAATCAACATGAATGTTAAAAGGAGCTAGACATTAGCCCAGGCTCCATATAGCTCCATAAAACTTCTGCAATAACTGGATGCACATAAAGAAATTACCTTCCCTCTTCTTTAGTGTAGAAATGTCAAACAACTGTTGCAAATGTTAGATTAAAAAAAGGAACCTCCTCTCTCTCTCTTTGTGAAGGCGTGAATGAAGTGGTTTATTTTATCCAAATCATTTGTCCCTTCTGCTCACAGTAAATGAGGGCATGTATATGTGTATTTGCAAATCTATGCTAAACAAATCCTGTTCCCTTTAACCCTCATCCACACTGTAGAAACCACTGAGTTTTGGGGAGGTTTTGTTTATCATCATGCTACAAGCTTGTGAAGCAATGCATGTCTATATATCATACATCATTGAAGAGATAATTGAACAAAGTTTAAGTTAATAATTTTTCAAGGTCATTTCAAGGTCACGTGACGTCATAGTGCCNTGGGTGTGATCGAACACAGACAGAAAGCAAAACAATGGCGAGAAGAAGGTGTGTTGAACATGATAAGGGAGCATTGTCGGAAGAGAAAGCTGTCGCTTTTCAGGAAAGCAGCCAAATGAGGAGCAGATCGAAGGCGTCACTGGGTGGTTGGAGTGAAAGTAGTCAAGCAAAGCGTTTTTATGCGAGCCCATCGGAACGCAGAGGCGCTGGAGTACTTTCGGTACCACACTAGACATGGTGCTGTTCACACTAGAGAAGTTTTGATGCTGTAGAGAAGTTGTGATAGGTGCTTATATCAGAAAGTTCCGTCATGGGACAGGTTTGAATGTAACAAATAGTCAGCAGTACTCCCTTCTTACACTTATCATCATAATGTATAGGGGGCTTGAAAAAAGAAAAAAAAGCCAGAACAAAAATATTTCAACCAACCAACAATTTTTTTCAAAAATAGCTTTGGAGGGTCTTTCATCCATAAAGCTGCACTCTACTCAGGTGTGATAGGGGACCGGTAGGAGACAGCAGCACATTATCTGATGATGTGAGCACCTATTTGGCTGCCTTGATGCTAGGCTTGAATTGCTATCTAGTGACCAGGTAATAAAATCTGAAACGCTTTGAGCAGTCAAAACTGACTGGAAATGCGCGATAAAAATATGCACTATTATTATTATGATTATCATTATTTTGGGTCTTAGCTGCTACCTTTTCATTGAGTCCACTGGTCTATTACAGTTAAGAGCTTTTCACAAATATTCTCTCATCTGAACAATGCATTCATGTTGCTTTTATCAGTCCATCTCTAGTAGGAGTGTGTGAGTTTCATTACGATAGCAATCATATCCTATCATGCTCTAAAGATGATAGGGGCAGGTGATAATGTAGTATCTATTTGCCCTTGTTCTAACTGCATTAAATAAAGCCTTACCTGTGATACCTGATGAAAAAGCCAGTGAGTGTTCCTTCTCGCAATTTGTTGATCCTTTCCAACTGTAGTAAGGAACAGAAAAAGAACAGAAAAGATACATCAATTTGAAACTGTTACTTGTAGATACACTAAAATAGATAGCGATCGCTTTTTAATAGGCAATTTTACTAATAGATTCAAATTTATGCATGCTTTGCCAACAAACATAGTTGTGTGGTATTCCTTATAGTGGTTAATAGCAATTGACATACAATAATTGGAATCCAGTTTGTATACATTACTTGTTGCGAATATCGGGCAAGCTTCGAAGCAAGCCAGCTTTCAGAATGTTGAGAACAACATTTGTGTCTTGCGAAAGCATGAACAGGGGTCTGGGTGGTGTTTCACCAAGTTACAAAATAATTTAAGTAGGTCTGAACAGGGTACATATGAACAGGGTATGGGAAAGAAGAATTCTTAATGACATTGCCCATCTGGACTTCTTCACACTTCATGTGTCTCTAAAATACACAAACAAACACACACAATAAACCCCACTGTCACTAATGTGAAAGGGCATGTATAAACAGGGGTATAAATAGCGGTGTGACCAGGGCTTGGGAGTTACGAATTCTTGATGACATTGACCATTTGGGATTGTTTATACTTCACGTTTCTTTATGAAAACAACACACACACACAAACACACACTTTATTGCAATAAACCTCACTGCTACTCATGTGAAAGGGGCTACGAATGAACAGGGGAATAAATAAACAGGGGTGTGAACAGGGTTCGGGAACAGTGACATTGACCATCTGGGCTTGTTTATACTTCAACTGCCTTCTTCGCACACAACATCACACAATAAACCCCACTATCCTTGGCATGTGAAAGGGGTATTTGTAAAGAGGATTCTAAACAGGGGTATACACTGGTTTTGGAAGGAATAATTTGCAACTTGATGTGTCTCTACACTTCATGTATCTCAACACACACACATAACAATCCCACTATCACTGATGTGAAAGGGGTAGGTATAATCATTGGTCTGAACAGGGTTTTAGAATGACAGTGTGGGCATGTACCTTCTCAACACACACATACATCGTATGCAATATAATACAATAAAACCCACTGTCGGTCATGTGAAACGGGCTGGGTACAAGTATGGTCTGAATAGGGTCCCAGAGGAAAGAAGAATTCTTGATGACATTGGCAATCTGGAGGTGTTTATACTTCAACTGCGTCTTCACACACGATAAACCACATTGTCACTCATGTGATAGGAGCATATATAAACAGGGGTCTGAACAGGGGTATAAACAGGGTTTGGGAAGGAATCCTTCGCCAACGACTTGACATGTTAGCTTGTTTATACTTTATTTTTTCTCTACATCCACCACACACACACACACACACACATACACACACACATGATCATACAATAAACCCACTATTACTCTTGTAAAATGGGTAGGTATGAACCAAGGTCTGAACAGGGTTCAGTAGTGAAGAATTCTTGATGACATTGTCCATCTGGGCTTGTTTATACTTCAACTGTGTCTCTTCACACACAATAAACCCCACTGTCACTGGCATATTTATTTATCCCGTCATATTTCACAGCGACAATAAAGCTCTCTGTCTTTAAAAAAGAAAAAATATGTGATCTAATTGGGGCGGCTTGCTAGTGTATCAACATTATTATGTTGAATCGTCACCTCAAAAAGCATAGGCTGTGTTGAAATTTCAAAAATGTGTTTTATTTGGTCTAATTGGGCAGCCTTGCCGATTTGAACGTTTGTTCCATCATGTTAAAGATTTTCACTGAGAAGTCGGAAGTACTTCTGCAATATTTGGCAGGTCTGACAATTGAATCAAAATAATTCTTGCCTTACAATGAGGTTTCAGAAATCATGAAGGAATCTTCTGCAAAAAGGATACACACAGAAAAAGGATCTTCTGTTTCCCTTGACCAATAGAGGGACAAAGCTTTTAGGAAATAAAACTCAATCTTGAATTAATATTCAATTTGGCAACAAGTATTATATTATTATGTATATGTTTAAATGTTATCGTCCATTTATAGTAAGGTTCATACTTAGAGCCAAAACGTTGAAGTTTCAGAAACTACAACATTCCTACAAAAGCTTATACCTGTAGCACTTTCTCGTCGTACTTAACTCTTTCGCTACAGCGCGCCACTCACAGCGGCGCAATAAGATACTACATATTGTACAGCAAGCCGTTGTCAGCAGCTTGCTGACATCACTGTAAACAAGCAAGGATATACATTGTACGGGGATCCATCAATGAAGCTTGCATATAGTACCATACGCTAATCTGCATGACCTCTGACCTTGTTTCAAGCCGGTAAGAGCGGCTCTCAGTCTGAACACAAAGTAAAAACTTACAACGCTTTCCCTATGTATTCCATATTTTCCCCTTTAATTTCCAGCACTTCATTCCGCAGAGAGATAGAGAAATTGGAAACTTAAATTTTGTAGAGAAAGAGTTAAGGCATCAAGGCAATTTTGTACACACTGCCTTCTTGCCTTTTCCACCAATACAGGGCACCTTGGCGAGTTGAACGACTCACCCTTGCCCAACACGGATAAGCGTCTGTGGGACTGCTGTAGTTTCTGTAAATGTAAGGTTTTGAACCCAAGCTCAAAATCAACTTCAAATCACCGGCAACTTTGCAAATTTTAACGCGCATTTTCATTCGCACGTGGTGTGCACATTCAACAAGACGCACATGAAACAATGATTTTGATTGGCGCGTACCGATCAACTGCAACTTACGATCAATTGCAACCTTTGAGCAACACCCCCTAAGTGTGAACCATACCTACATGAATACCGGTAGACGTAATTAACATACAAATGAGAAGCCTCTTGTCCTCCACCAGGACGATTAATTGGAGTAGTCACTCGGGCGTAACAATGGGTCATTATAAAGATACTAAAACACTGTCTGACGATCGACTGAAGATAGATGATGAATTCTGGCACAGCTACTGAATTGCTCATGAGGATTACTCAAAAATCATTTAAAGTGGCATAGGAAAAATTTTAAGATTGGGGGTGGGCTGGGCTTAGTCATTGGTTTTCCTTTGTTTCATGTACCTCTTTTTTTATGGGGGGGGGGGGTAGGTGGGTGTGCCCCAACACAACCCCCCCCCCCCCTTCCCTCCCTCCCTACCCCTTTCCTAACTCTACATTTTAATAAGATTATACTTTACGTGATATCAATATGTTATTGTAATATTGTGCAGTAAATCTATAAATATGCTACTGGTTGAAATCTTTGCAAAAAAGGCTTATGTCCATTTTTGATGCAAGAAAGCAGACCTTAAATAACTAAAAGTGATTTTATGAACAGGTCTAAACCTTGAGTGAATTTAGAGACACTTTTGAGAAATTTGCATGTAATTTACCAGCAATTTTCTGTAAAGTGTTTCTATATTTAATCAAGGTTTAGGCCGGTTCGTAAAAACAGTGACTAGTCTGTGTGCTTCTTTTTGTCTATACAGACAACGCTCTCTTCAGTTTCCTCTCCATCGCAATTCTCCATCTCATCTCCGGATTGCATCTTTCATTCTAAAAAAAATTGAGAAGAGAAGGGCAAGGTTCTTCTAGCTCAGTAAACAATGGACCCCATGTCTTCTTCTTATTAGTATTCTCTTTCTTTTTTTTTTACAGGTCTGTAATAGCCAAATCTTGAATTTTACACCTTCATTCAACTTGCTAATAATCATAACAAGTACCTCTCTCTCTTACCTACCTTCAACTTTTTTCTCCAGATTTTTTTTTTTAAATTAAAGTACCATTCTAACATTTTGCTGTATCTCTATAAATAACATTAATTTCGGTTATATACAGACAACGCTTTCTTTAGTTTCCTCTCCATCGCAATTCTCCATCTCATCTCTGGATTGCATCTTTCATTCTAAGAAAATGAGGAGAGAAGGGCAAGGTTCTTCTAGCTCAGTAAACAATGGACCCCATGCCTTCTTCTTATTATTCTCTTTCTTTTTTTACAGATCTGTGATAGCCAAAACTTGAATTTACACCTTCATTCAACTTGCTAATAATTGTAACAAGAACCTCCCTCTCCTACCTACCTTCAACTTTTTTCTCCAGATTTTTTTTTTAAATTAAAGTACCATTCTAACATTTTGCTGTATCTCTATAAATAACATTAATTTCGGTTATATACAGACAACGCTTTCTTTAGTTTCCTCTCCATCGCAATTCTCCATCTCATCTCTGGATTGCATCTTTCATTCTAAGAAAATGAGGAGAGAAGGGCAAGGTTCTTCTGGCTCAATGAACAATGTACCCCATGTCTTCAGCAAGGACTCTCCTAAATGAAAGAAATCTCTTTGATTCCTTAAACAATACCCTGACATAGCGGTCACTCTAACTGAAGGATAAACTGTCCACATATGTTATCAAATTATCTTGTAGAACTACATTTTGCATCTAAATGTAAAGGCGTGTTTGTTCATATGAACACCTAAAAGTACACCCCACTCCAATCTTTCCCTTCCTAATCTCCTTTCTGCCCTCCCCTCATTTTAATTTCAAAGTTGATGTATCCTACATTTTGCAATCAATGATTATAAATCACTTTGTGTAAACTTCTGTTTCGCATCTAAATCCTTGGTTGCCCATCTCAACACCTTTAAGATGTTCCGAACCCCAACCCTTTCCTCCATTTCCCTCAACCCTATTTCATTCTTAAAGTTGGCGTTTTCTGCATTTTGCAAGCAAGAACTATAAACTGCTCGATCCATAAGCTTCTGTTCTATCAATCAATAACAATAATTCAGGTTTCATACATCTCTGATACAACTGAAATAAAAGGCTAAGCATCAAACAAAGATCTCTTTTCTTTCCTCTCCATCTCATCCACGGATTGCATCTTTCGTTTTCAAGATGAGATGAGGACAAACATCTTCCAACTCGATGAACAATGGACCCCATGTCTTCAGCAAGGTCTCTCCTCATCCACACAGAGGCTTTTGTCTCTCATCCGCTTATATTCTCCGACAAGCTGGAGAGCCTTCCGGTCGATCGATGTTTCTAAAAGAATCGTTCGATGTTTCTAAAAGATTCGGTGGATGTTTCTAAAAGATTCGGTGGATGTTTCTAAAGAATCGCGAGATGTAGGCACATATCTGGCTTTTCAACTGATCTGCAAGTTTATATTTGTCGCCAAATAAGATGGTCAGTTTCTATTGTGTTTATGTCATATCAGCAAGCTATTCAAAGCAAGAAGTAGGTCATTTGCTTCAACGTCAATTTGAATTCTTGGGCGCGGTTTTATATATATGTACTTGTCAAAAATTACCAAGGATCGATGTTCACTGTATACCGTTGAGAAATACAATTGATATGGTCAAATAAGCTGCTTATTCCCATCCCCAATATATATTTGATGATATATATTGGCAAGATTCTACTTTAATATCAAATAAATTGTTAGTTCTATTGGCCATTTTTTTACTGAATATCTACCATTGCATTTATGTTCATAATCTAATACAAGTCAGTTCTTGTACTCTAAAAAATAATATTTGTTTGGAGCCTGCCATGTAAAATTAATGCAGGGGATTTGTATCTTTGAAAGTGATTTTATGCATTTATTAAAAACATGATCAATGAATTGTCTACTAAATACAGAATACCTAAATAAACATGAGGACTAAAATGCTAGAATGATTTGAAAGTGTGTGTTTATATTGTAGTCTAAATGAACAAATGCTTTGATTTTTGGTTGTAAAATTCATAGTTTACTAAATGTAAAAAAATGAGATCTTAAAAAGAGAATTTTACAAAAGATATCTCTTTTAAAAAAGAGATAACCAAATATTTTTGTTCCTTTAATTATGATTCTTGTAAAATTCATATGTTACAAAAGTAAGAAATCAAATCAAATTAATATATTCACATTCTCATTTTTGTCGACTATTCATCAAAATGAGATACAAAGTGGATTTTACAGATAAACTATCACCAAATATTTATGTTTCATCTATTTTTTCCTTGAAGTATGATTTTTTATGTAGGAATTCATAGTTTACTAAATGTAAAAAAAAATAAAGAGAATCTTTTCCCATTCTCATTCCTCTTGAATATCTACGAAAATGAGATACAAAGAGTTTTACAAAATACATGCGCTACCTCCAAATATTTTTGCCTCATCTATTTTCTCCTTTAATTATGATTCTTGTAAAATACATAGTTTATTAAAGATAAAATATAGGAGAATCTATTCCCATTTTCATTCTTGTCGACTATCCATCAAAATGAGATATAAAGAGAGTTTTACAAAAGAGATGTGCTATCCCCAGATATTTTTGTTAAATTCACCTACTGTCTCCTTTAATCATGATTCTTGTAAAATTCATAGTTTATTAAAGAATAAATATAGGAGAATTTATTTATTTTATTGTCATATTATGTCACTTTATTGTCATATGCAAAACCAAAGCATATTTACAACATAAATTACCTAGGATACATTCTACAAGTAGAAATATAGGCCCCCTACAAGGTTTAAAAAAATACAACATAAATTTCCAAAATAAGTGGACAAAACCAGTAAAACAGATAGAGAAATTATTCATAGGTTTATGAAAGAAATCAATTAAATCTATTCATATTCGACTATCCATCAAAATGATATACAAAGAGATAGTTTTTTAACAGTACAAAAGAGGTGTACTATCTATCTCCAAATATGGCTTTAAACAGATGAGAAGAGCAAATCGTCATGGTGATGGTAGAGACCTGGCACAGACCACACACACAAAGGTCCTCTTGTTATCGTTATTCTTTTATTATTTAATGCACATCACTTCCAACAATAAACTCTAACCCTCTTGTCCCATTTTATGGCCACCTTTCGCTTGATGCTTAGTCTCCAAAGACAGTCTCCAAATATACCATTAGAGGACTGATTGGATGTTTTTCATTCAGCCCCCTCCCCCCAATTGTTCAGTTGCGCTTCACCAACTGATCCTTTGGAAATGGCCCAAACCATACTTTTTTCACTTAACCAAAATAAATGCCAGTAAAAACATGTGAAATACAAGATAAAAGTTATCATCAGACATTCTTTTCCACAAACATACTCCAAAAAAATTAAAGAATGAATAAAAAAAAATTTAAAAAGTACAATGACCGAAAGTATTTTTTTTAATTTCTAAAGGCATTTAAGGGCAACCATTTAATAACTGTGTGGGCTTTTCAAACAAACCTACACCATCAAATATCAACAACTTCATACTTTTTCTTCACCCAAGTCGCAAATCAGATAATTAATTTGATTTCATTTCAAGTCCCCACCATCCCCCCCCCCCAACAACCTCTACTTCTCTAAACATTGTCACAAAAAATATCAAAAATTCCATTGTTTCAACTTCAATTCTATTTTTTTTCCATTTTCCTCTCATGACAAAAGGCTTTCTGTTTTGCTTTCCCTGATAATTCTAAACAGCTTCGAGCTACAACTTCAAGTTCAACCCTGAAATTTTACATCACTTTTATTCTCCATTTCAAGAAAAGCCTGTCCCCTGAGTCTAAGTGGTGTGACCTCGTGTGACCTCTGGCATCCAATTTGTGTGTGATGCTGTGAGATGACAGGAGACAAAAGCTAAACAATGGTCTGAGCTCTTCTAAACAACAGGACCTCTGTCTCGTCCTAGTCTTTCAAACCAAACCGTCTTTAAATCCTAAAATTGGCAACGCAGATATCCTTCGACATTCTACATTTTCCAAGCAAATTGGCGACTTTTAACTTTTCTTTTTCAATTTTCAACTCTTTAGCACAAAACAACAGGACCTCTGTCTAGTCCTTGTCTTACAAACCAAACCGTCTTTAAATCCTTAAATTGGCAATGCAGACATTATTTGAAAATCACTATTTTCCACTAAAATTGGCAACATATAACTTTTTAGCACAATTTTCGATTAAGAAGATTCAATGTGGTAACGTATCATTCAATTAGATCATTCTAAGACGAAAATTTTACAATTTAGTGTTGCCAATTTAACAAAAAGTACATGTATTAGTGATTAAATTAGGTGTAAAATAATTCCTGTCCTGACATTAGACAAAATCTAAACAATGGTCTGAGCTCCTATAAACAATAGGACCTCTGTCTTGTCCTAGTCTTACAAACCAAACCGACTTTAAATCCTAAAATTGGCAACGCAGATATCCTCCGACAATCTACATTTTTCAAGCAAATTGACAACTTTTAACTTTTCTTTTTCAATTTTCAACTCTTCAGCACGATCTTTGACGAAGATTTTTGAAGAAGATTCAATATGGTAACATAACCTTTTATCGGATCGTTCTAAGAAAGCAAATTTAACATTTTAGTGTTGCCAATTTAGGAAAGGAATAGTGATTGAATTTGGTGTAAAATAATTCCTGTCCTGACATGGGACAAAAGCTAAACAATGGTCTGAGCTCCTCTAAACAACAGTTCCTCTGTCTAGTCCTAGTCTTACAAACCAACCCCTAAAAGCCCTTGCAAGGATTTCTAGATTTCCCCTCAACAAACAATGAAAGTGAAAGTTTTGGTTGTCTTAAACTTCTTTCTTCCAGACCATTTTTGGGGGAGGGGGATCCTTCTTAGTAGTTCAATCGATCAGCCCTACCCCCCCCCCCCCCCCCCCAATTATTTTATCATTGGTATGCCAGTGATTGAAGTGAACAAATGAACCTCAATCAGATCTGACACAGGATATAACAAATTTTGAAGACTACTGCCAGAAATGGAGAAAATACTTTCTAAAACTGATCTTTCATTTTTTTCAAATATCAAAGATCTGTCTAAAGCTACATTGTAGTTTAACAATTATCAATACATAAAGTCTACATAGAANGAGCTGTGAGCTAGCGAAATAAAACTTGCTCACTTGCTATTCCAGGCAAAAAAAATCTGTTATTTTTCTGCTCGGCAATCCTCGCAATCAAAATGGCAGCGGACAGTTTGGCTCCTAACCGGAAGTCATGTCGATCATGACGGACTGACTTTAATTAGATCATTCTAAGACGAAAATTTTACAATTTAGTGTTGCCAATTTAACAAAAAGTATTAGTGATTAAATTTGGTGTATAATAATTCCTGTCCTGACATGGGACAAAAGCTAAACAATGGTCTGAGATCCTCTAAACAACAGGACCTCTGTCTCGTCCTAGTCTTACAAACGAAACTGTCTTTAAATCCTAAAATGGGCAATGCAGATATCCTTCGACAATCTACATTTTCCAAGCAAATTGACAACTTTTAACTTTTCTTTTTTAATTTTCAACTCTTAAGCACAATTTGTGATGAAGATTTTTGAAGAAGATTCAATATTGGAACATAACCTTCAATTGAATCGTTCTAAAAAAGAAGATTTAACATTTTAGTGTTGCCAATTTAGGAAAGGTATAGTGATTGAATTTGGTGTAAAATAATTCCTGTCCTGACATGGGACAAAAGCTAAACAATGGTCTGAGCTCCTCTAAACAACAGGACCTCTGTCTAGTCCTAGTCTTACAAACCAACCCCTAAAAGCCCTTGCAAGGATTTCTAGTTTTCCCCTCAACAAACAATGAAAGTGAAATTTTTGGTTGTCTTAAACTTCTTCCCGATGTAGTTGATTTCATATTTGAAAGAGACAATGACACAAGAGACCCAATTATCTTGGATGCGCTCAATTTTACTCCTTTTTTGGGGGAGGGGGGCGCTTCCGAGGTCTGAGCCTCTAGCTCTCAGGTAGACAAAATATAGCTAAAACCAAGCAAAAAAGGTTGGGGTACAAAATTGCTCTTTTTGGACGCCAAATTTCTTCCAGACCGTTTTTTGGGGAAGGGGTGCGGTCCTTCTTAGTTCATCAGAAAGACAAAAGGGTGGTAGAAGGCCAACTGATCAGCCCCCCCCCCCCTGGATTATCATATACATGTAATTGGTATGCCAGAAATTGAAGTAAACAAATGAACCTCAATCAGATCTGACACAGGATATAACAAATTTTGAAGACTACTGCCAGAAATGGAGAAAATACTTTCAAAAACTGATCTTTCATTTTTTTCTAATTTCAAATATCAAAGATCTGTCTAAAGCTACATTGTAGTTTAACAATTATCAATACATAAAGTCTACATAGAAAACATACCTGATTTCCAAATTTGTACCAGATTGCAATGAGCTTAAAATTACACTCGCGAAAAAAAAAT
>BQKZ01000473.1:31602-45118 GCA_036244855.1 Temnopleurus reevesii | reverse complement strand
CCCCCCCCCCCCCATCCCCTCTCCCTCTAATTATCTCACTATCTCACTAAATCATCTCTTCTGATCATTCAATTCTTTCTCCCAAATTCCCTTTTCCACATTTCAAAAGATTTCATTCACTTCTACGTATGTATTTTCTATCCTTGGTGGCTCTGTATACATATTGTATAGCCTACCAGTGAATGGCATTCAAAACCCCCAAAAGAGAGACAAAAAATCTTTCTCAATCTCTGCTATTTCTCCTATTCTCCGGAACCACCATTCCAGCCTCGCAAACAATTGGGCATTGTTCTGCGAGGAACTATCCATGAAAACAGAGCGAGAAAACAGAGAGATCAGACAATGTAAAGAAAAGAAAGAACTCTCCGGAGCTGCATTCATTCCATTCGACATGCAATGCTTTAGAATCAATCCCCTTTTCATGGTATAGTATTTGCGAATATTTCCTCATAACAAAAGCGGAGCCCCCCCTTTTCTTTCGGTTTCTTTTCTCTCCTTTGCCCCTATGTTTGTAACAAGGTCAACGCTTGTGGAATGGGGCAGAGTAAAAATAATAGGAAGAAAAGGGCCGATCTTTGCATCGCACCAAAAACCTATCAATCGGAACACCTATTGTGATGTTGGAACTATAGAATTTTGGAAATAGTGTATGATCTATTGTAAATGGAATCCCCTTTTAATATGACCTAAGTTGAGCAACATAATACACATAGCCATGCATGCCTTGTATATATGTGTGTTTTTCCAATGCAAAATTAAATCAAAAGAAAACTGAAAATGCATTGATCTAAGAAATAATAATGAATATAAATCATAATGTAGAGACTCAAGAATTATCAATCAATATTCAGAAGTGTATTAATATTTCTCTTTAACAACTATAAATTGGGACGAAAATGAATAACAGATACATTTTAATGTTTCTTCAAAATTACATTTTTGTAGGCGAAACAATCACAGAGGGATTTAAACTAAAATACTTAAAACATGAAGATTCATTGTTAATAAGCACATAAATGTAAATGAAAAAATTCAGAAGCTAATTCCTTGCTTTTGCAAGGATCATGCTAAAGAATGTGTCTCCTGAAAATAGAAAAAACAGAATGAAGAACTCCAACACAGTCTACCGGCAGTGCTTTTTTATAACAATGGATAATGAGCATGATTGCTCCATCTTATTCCGGCCCTCTACAGCTCACATGTAGTACAGTCACCACCTCGTCAAACGCAATATTTTCCTGTTGTTTGACATACACCTATGAAATGAGTCTATAATCGGCGAATGCGCACTTTCATCNTTCTCCCAAATTCCCTTTTCCACATTTCAAAAGATTTCATTCACTTCTACGTATGTATATTCCATCCTTGGTGGCTCTGTGTACATATTGTATAGCCTACCAGTGAATAGCATTCAAAACCCCCAAAAGAGAGACAAAAAAACATCTCTCAATCTCTGCTATTTCTCCTATTCTCCAGAACCACCATTCCAACCTCGCAAACAATTGGGCATTGTTCTGCGAGGAACTATCCATGAAAACAGAGCGAGAAAACAGAGAGATCAGACAATGTAAAGAAAAGAAATAACTCTCCGAGCTGCATTCATTCCATTCGACAAGCAATGCTTTAGAATCAATCCCCTTTTCATGGTATAGTATTTGCGAATATTTCCTCATAACAAAAGCGGAGCCCCCCCTTTTCTTTCGGTTTCTTTTCTCTCCTTTGCCCCTATGTTTGCAACAAGGTCAACGCTTGTGGAATGGGGCAGAGTAAAAATAATAGGAAGAAAAGGGCCGATCTTTTCATCCATGAAAAACCTATCAATCGGAACACCTATTGTGATGTTGGAACTATAGAATTTTGGAAATAGTGTATGATCTATTGTAAATGGAAGCCCATTTTAATATGACCTAAGTTGAGCAACATAATACACATAGCCATGCATGCCTTGTATATATATGTGTGATGTGAAGGCAAATTTTCAATGCAAAATCAAATCAAGTAAAAAATACAAACATTGATCTAAGTACTCATAATGAACATAAATCATAATGTCGAGATTCAAGAATTGTCTATTCATATTGATAAATGTATTAATATTTCTTGTTAACAAATTAGGATGAAAATGACTCTATGCATCTGGATATTTACCTATTTCTTTAAATACATTTTCTGTACGCTAAAGAATCACAGAAGGGTACAGACTGAAACACTACAAACATGAATTTTCAATGTTAATCAATGAGCAAATTAATTAAAGTTAAAAAGCTCATTCCTTGCTTTTGCAAGGATGCTCAAAAATTTGCCTCCTGAAAATAGAAAAATAAAAGATTGAAGAACTCAAAAAATAATCACAGGAATGAAGGCTTTCATTCCATGACATGGAAATTAAAACGTATCTAGCTCTAACAAACAATTAAAATAATCTATATTTCTCTTCGGAAATGGGAAGGCGATAATTAAAAAAAAAACAGAGAAAAATTTCTCCTTACTAAAATCCAACTTGTTTGACGAATGCAGAGATGCCAACCGTTCCTGCTATGCAAGAGGTAAAATTTAACATCAAGGTTTTCATCAGAAGTAAACGGCTGAGAGTATAGTTGTTGTTGTTGTTGTTGCCAAGTTTGCTCTCTCACTTCCGTTCAGTTGGTGCTTTATTCACATTTAATTTAGAAATCATTCATATTTCAGAACAATTTCAATCTCTGCATATGATACTTTACATCCCCAAAACAACCACACCCTATCATTATCACCACCACCACCATCATCATCATCATCATCATCATCATCATCATCATCATCATCATCATCATCATCATCATCTAAATAACCTGCAGTAATATATTATCTGTAATCAAACTTGCATACCATAACAGTAAAAAACATTCCAAACTTACCCCAGACAACTTCTAGCTGATGACCTCACGCAAACAGCTTCATCCAAAGATTTGAACCCACAGTCCACTCATCAATGTATCCTGACCACAGGGCCACTGTAAGCTGATATTCCCTGCAGCTCTCGATGTCGAGCAGCTCCTCAGATGATGAAAACAGTCTGTTGGGAGAAGATGGGTAGTGATATCAGTCTTAAAAAAGCAGTTGCCTCTTGGATTTTATCAAATAAATTTCAGGAATGGGGAATTGGGAATACCAATGCCCAGGCATGCAGCTGATAAATAGTTGAATATTAGTGTTTGCGATGTGATGATGTGATCTTTTACCCCCTTCCTGGAGCTGAAAAAGCCTCACTACAATCTCAACATTTATCTTCTAATCAAATCTCGGTAGGAATGGCTCGATGTTATTGGGTTAACAACAGGCCCTTTATTCTAGGCAGAGATAATACTAACACCACGCCTGATTTGTTCGGCTGGGGTATGCGGGGACGATCGGTATGGGGCTCATTGCATTCACTGGATGTGCAGGCAGTGCATAGATAATGAGCATGAAAAAGGTTGAATGAAGTCATGAATATGCATGAATGAGACCGCTCCTACTATGAGGGTTGGCCAATGAGGAGAGCTGATTCTGTGTGTGGTTGAGCCAGCATCTGAATCTGTGTGAGTGTGTGTGTGGTTAAGGGAATGTGGTTAGAGTGGTGTGTATCATAACACTTTGGGATGGTAAATGAACTGCTGTATATACACACTCAGCAGCCAAGTTCACACACAGAATGAATACAAATCTGATGATTTTGTGAAAATTTATATTATCTATTTTTGCTGGGACTTCTCCAGAAGATGCTTTATTTTTCAATGACTCTTTTTCAATCAGCTATTCCCTTAAATATATCATTATTCATTTTGCATATTGTATAATATTTTTGTCTCATTCCCATTGTATATGCGTCTATTTCTATCATATTTTATGTTTACTTTAATTGAGTAAATCATATTCAATTCAGCCCTCATTTGCCATGCATAAATTGCTGATAAATCCCTTATATCTATCTCTCTATCTATAATTTTGAGACACATTATCTATACTTGAGATTTGTACATAAATGAATTTATTTGTAAATACAATTACAGGACCTTATCTAGAAATATTGTGGATATGACAAACAATAGCATATGAAATCAATAAGCCAGTTCAATAATAGATTTAAATTTCTGCACATTTATACAAGTACATGGTTTTTAAGTACATTGGCTCATTTCATATCAAATTCTGCATCCTGACAATTGCTTATTTATACCTTTAATGGTTCAGCATGATAGGAACACGTTTTGTGTTATGGTTCAATAATTTTGATGCAGCTAGGGCTCTAGAAAATTCACAAGATGTATGAGAAGAACTAGAGAAAAATTCTGCACCAAATCTGAACATTTCAATTCTACTTTAACACATGTCGTTTGTTGCAGAGAATCTTTAAATGGAATAATCACAAAAATTGTCACAAATCCTTCAACGCATTAAGCATTAAAAAAAATTAGTTTGGTAACTTTTGAAGAATCAATTTGGCAACATTACAAATATTTCACTGGAATATTCCAAAAAGAGAATTTAAAATGATAGTGTTGCTAATTTAGGAAAGGAGTATTGAATGAATTTGTTGCAAAATAATTCCTGTCCTTAGTGTGTTGAACAATCAGATTGAATTGTCAATTACAATCACTTCAAAGATTTATTCTTTCAATAAAAATAACTCACTTATTAACCACATTCTACAATGCACACTCCTTTAATTTTCTTTTTCTATTTCGAGACTTTTAATCTTCTTCATTCCCACTAATCATTGAATCGAGAGGGGAAGTTTGTCAAAGTAAATTAAAGTTTATATAGAAATAGGCAGAGAGCTTGGAAATACAAATGTAACTTGCATTCATTGGCCTCTCAGTTCACTTCAAATGAATGAAAAATAATTTTATTTGGGAGTTCAGCTGGGAGTACATTTTCAAAAGTTTATTACGTCATAATAAAAGGAGATAAAATTAATTTTAGGGTGATTATCAATCCGTTCGGAATATTATCATTCATAATTGCAAAAGGGACAACCTTATAAAGGCTTACGCAGTACATGCATTAACTCATTTTCAAATAGTCCCATGGATTTAACTTTTGAATAAGATATAAGCTTGATTTTTTATTAATATTTTCGCCTTTTGAAAATTTTAACTCAGTACAATGCATATTCATGTGCATACAAACACTGTCGAAAAAATACAGTATCAAAATAAAAGCTAAAATGTCAAATTGGTCCAAAAACATGAAAATATTGTCTTATAAAGTAACCTGGGGTTCTTGTAAATGAAGAAGAAAAAGTATTTTAATGATTTTGGCTGTCCCAATGTATGCCATTTCTAAAATAAAAAATAGGGTCAGCCAGTGGGATAAACTTTCTATATTTCTCTTTTATTATACATATTTTATGTCCAAAAATACCAAAAATATGACTAATTCTAGGAAAGAGGCCAGAGAACTTCTGAAAATAACTTTTCATGGTGCACAAATTTGTCTATAAATTTGCAATGTACTGCAATTTGTTGTTGTTGTTGTTTATCTTAGCAATAAGTAAAATGAAAAATTTGTTTACAATAAAAATGACGATCAGTTGCTGGGGGACAACCAAAAACAATTATTTTCTCCGCCTGAGCTTTGTGAATATTTAATTATGTGAATGAATGAATGAATGAATGAATGAATGAATGAATGAATGAATGAATGAATGAATGAATGACTTTATTACCAATCAACAACAGCATAAATAACAAACATTTCAAAATATAAATGTATAAAGGATAATACAGTTTGGAGATGGTAATAGGACCCTACAGAAATAGCATCAAAGCTAGTGAGGCGTAGGACCCCAAATGGCAAGATAAAATTATCGTAACAATGATTTGATAGAATGGTAACTACATATTTACAATCTACTCATATTTACAATCTACTCATATTTACAATCTACTCATATTTACAATTTGGTGTATAAGATCACACACTGTTTAAAGTTGTTGATTCAGAGAAAGCCTGGGAGGAAATATGGAAAGAAACAGAGAGAGAGCAAGGGTGTGCGAGCATCTGTGAAAAAATCTGAAAAATCTGAAAAAGAGTCTGAAAAATTATGAAATGCTTAAAAATATCACTCTTTTCTTTGAATTTGTATTGAAAACACTTGAAACGGGCATTTAACCATTAATCAATATTAAAATCTGAACTCTCACACCCCTGAAAGAGGGAGAGAAAGAGAGAGAAAAGCGCACTGTTGAAAGAGAATTTACAGATGAGATCAAAATATTACGCCCAGTATCAAAGGGGGGTTTAAACAAGATCGAACACTAATCAACGCAGACATTGCGGGCATTGATAACTTTGCATTAATTGTCTGCAATATGTTGCAAGTTCCTTTGGGCAGATAACAGAGCCACTCAATGCATTGCCATGTCAACGCAGTCAACAAACCTGTTAGGCGATTAGTTTATATTAATAACACTGACAGTCACCGGCCTTATCTCGGACCAGAGAAGGGAAGTGGAAAATCAAAGAAAGTTACGCGGTGCGAAAGTCTGAAAAAAAACGTAAAATTGAGGAACAGGAGAGACAGGGACAGTGAGAGAAAGACAGTGCATAGTGCACTTCAGGTGGAGATGGGATAATTAAACCGATAGATCAGTTTTGGGAGAGATATCTAACTACTTTGACTTTTTTTCTTACTGATATTCAAAAAAGTCCTTTTTATAATCTCTCAAAAACTGCAAAGAGGTGAGAAAACGTAGGGGGTGACAAGCATTACCAAAACAGACCCAATGCTAATGTGGTAAATTTTTCTTGAAAATTGCACAATAAATTTGAAACAACCATAAAGTGAGTTAGCATTGTTTTTCTTAGAATATTTGAAACATGTTCACCACAACAAAGGAGCACATCAGGAATTCAGAGAAAGATCACCACAAAAGACAGGAAAGGTTATTGGGCAACATATCTTCCTTTTTCTTCTTCTTTGGTTGGTTTTGTTTGGCTATCAGTCATCTTTGACTATTTTTGCCACAAAGTTATGTGTTTTATATTAAGTTTGTATATGTACAGTGCATGTGTACAAATATATTGTTTTGGATCACGGCAAATTTTTAATCTGTTTCTCTATGTCTCTTGAAATTAGGGGAGAAAAAGGGAAAACAAATATACTGAAGCTGAATGTAACCTATGTTCAAGACTTTTCAGACATAACTTCTCTTTACTTGTACAATCAAAAATTGTTTTGGAAAATCTGTGTTAAATTATACCTTGTAGCCAACTTCATTCATACCTAGTTGTACTATTCATTCTTTTAAAAAAACATGAATTTCTTACAAATGTGGCTCCAAATTGGTTGAACAGAAAAGGGAGTTTTTCAACTAGTGATCTGTGGAAGGAATGATATTACAGTAAGTCACTGCAGAGTAGGTAATGTGAGCGGGGTTATTCTAAGAAAAGGAATTACAGGCTTTCGCTTTACAACACGATCATTAATAATAACAACATTATTTTTCGTGATGGCCTAAGCGATCATTAACACATTTTGCAAATACTGTTATTTTCTAAACAAAATGACTTTCAAGGCCCCGATGACCTAATCTGCAAATCTAAAAAAATGAAGATACAAATTTATCAAATAAAATAATTATCTTTTTCACACCTTTCAATTCCTTTCTTTAATAGCGTTCTTGTCGTAAAGTGAAAATAATTGTAGTGGCTCAACACAAGAGGGGCAAAGAATATGTAAATTAAAAGTGGGTCATGTCAACTGGGAAACATTTTTTTTGAATGAGATATCACTTGACAGAAGAGGAAAAAATTTCATCATAAAAAGGGCCAAAACGTAGCTTCAAAAAGGGCAGTGCGAACAGGGTTATAATATGAATAGGAAGTGTTCCAACAACTCACATTGAAGCAGATAATGGGCGAACAGATGTGAAGTGGGCAGTGCGAACAGGGTTATAATAAGAATAGGAAGTGTTCCAACAACGCACATTGAAGCAGATAATGGGCGAACAAGATCAGATGTGAAGAGGGCTGTGTGAACAGGGCTATAATATGAAGAGGAAGTGTTCCAACAAAGCACATTGAAGCAGATAATGGGCAAACAAGCTCAGATGTGAAGTGGGCAGTGCGAACAGGGTTATAATATGAAGAGGAAGTGTTCCAACAACGCACAGTGGAGCAGATAATGGGCGAACAAGATCAGATGTGAAGTGGGCAGTGTGAACAGGGCTATAGGAAGTGTTCCAACAACACACATTGAATCAGATAATGGNTGCCAAAAAAAGCTAAATGAACATAGCAAAAAAAAGTTTCACAAAGCTCTAAAAAACATTGATACAAGAATTATCAGGTGAGCATAGGAAAAAAAGTTCCACAAATTCCAGACAAAAATAAGAAAGTTGTGACTTCTTTCTTACTGATATTTTAAAAAATCAATTATTTTAAATCTCTGCAACAACTGCAGCTAGATAATTTAAAACAAAGTTGGTGACGACCATCACCAAAACAGAAGGGTAAAAAGTATGTGTAAATTGAATTTCCAATCCCAATGTGGTAACTTTTTCTTGAAAATTGCACAATAAATTTGAAACAATCCCAAAGTGAGTTAGCATTATTTTTCTAAGAATATTTGACACATTTCTTTTTAATTATAAACCAAATCATTCATTCACCACAACAAAGAAACACAACAGGAATTCAGAGAAAGATGACCACTGAAGACAGGAAAGGTTATTGGGCAACATATCTTCCTTTTTCTTCTTCTTTGGTTGGTTTTGTTTGGCTATCACTCAGTCAAATTTGAATATTTTTTGCAACAAAACTATGTTTTTATACTAATTTCGTATAAGTGTACAAATATATTGTTTTGGATCACTGCATATATTTAATTTATCTCTCTATGTCTCTTGAAATTAGAAGGGAGAAAAAAGGGAAAACAACAATTCTGAAGCTGAACAAAACCTCTGTTCAAGACTTTTCAGACATAAATTCTGTTTACTTGTACAATCAAAAATTGCTTTGGAAAATCTGTATTATAGCCAAGTTCATTCATAGCTAGTTGAACTCTGCATTCTTAAAAAAAACACATGAAGTTCTTACAAATGTGGTTCCAAATCGGTTGAACAGAAAAGGAGACTTTTTTAACTAATGATCTGTGGAAGGACCAAAAAGTCACTACAGAGTGGGTATTGTAAAGCCCTGGTCACATACATGTAGGACTCCGGAAGCAACACGATTCACCCCGACTCTTTGTTAATTCACAGTTAACCGCCTTAGAACAACGAGTCGGGGTGAATCGTGTTGGTTTTGGGGTTCTGTGTGACGGGGGCTTAAGCGAGTTTAGGGTCCACACTAAGAAAGGAATTGGCTCCATACCAGAGGGGCAATCTCATACTGCAAGGAAGACCGAACAGTAAATTAAAAGTGGGTCATGTGAACTAATTGATTATCTTTTTTTTAAAGATATCGCTCCACAAAAAAGTAAAAGTTTTCATCCTAAAAAGGACCAAAACGTTGCTTCAAAAAGGGCAGTGCGAACAGGGTTATAATATGAAGAGGAAGTGTTCCAACAACACACATTGAAGAAGATAATGGACGAACAAGCTCAGATGTGAAGTGGTCAGTGTGAACAGGTTTATAATATGTATAGGAAGTGTTCCAACAACACACATTGAAGCAGATAATGGGTGAACAAGCTCAGATGTGTAGTGGGCAGTGCGAACAGGGTTATAATATGAATAGGAAGTGTTCCAACAACACACATTGAAGCAGATAATGGGTGAACAAGCTCAGATGTGAAGTGGGCAGTGTGAACAGGGTTATAATATGAATAGGAAGTGTTCCAACAACACACATTGAAGCAGATAATGGGCGAACAAGATCAGCTGTGAAGTGGGCAGTGTGAACAGGGCTATAGGAAGTGTTCCAACAACACACATTGAAGCAAATAATGGGCAAACAAGCTCAGATGTGAAGTGGGCAGTGCGAACAGGGTTATAATATGAATAGGAAGTGTTCCAACAACACACATTGATGCAGATAATGGGCGAACAAGCTCAGATGTGAAGTGGGCAGTGTGAACAGGGCTATAATCTAAATAGGAAGTGTTCCAACAACGCACATTGAAGCAGATAATGGGCGAACAAGCTCAGATGGGAAATTGTCTTATTTAAGGAGATTGAATTTGACAGCTAAAGTCAATTCAACTGTCAGTTTCCTATTGTCTTCTCCATCATCACCTTCACTTTACGTCTTCCTTTCTGTCTCTCAGACTTTTCCTTTTCTTTCTTCCTCTCTTTCCTTTTCTTTCTTCCTCTCTTTCCTTTTCTTTCTTCCTCTCTTTCCTTTTCTTTCTTCCTCTCTTTCCTATTGTAGCTCACACTTTGCTTGCTCGTCTGCCTGTACAGGTAGGTTTAAGTCTACAGGTGCTTCTTGATTTCTCTTTCTGTCTCTCCCCATTTCACAGCTTGTTCCTTCTGATCTTATGGACATTTGGGGCTGTTCTGCAGTCCACCCCTCTCTCCCATACCATCTCTTTTGTCCCTTCTCTCCCTCCCTCCCTCCCTCCCAATCTATTCCCTCCCTTAATCTCTTCATACCAACCTTCCTATTCCTTCCCCCTCTCTTCAAGTGTCTCCTTCCCCATATCAGTTAAAGTCAATTCAACTGTCGGCTTCCTATTGTCTTCTCCATCATCACCTTCACTTTACGTCTTCCTTTCTGTCTCTCTAATCTTTCCTTTTCTTTCTTCCTCTCTTCCTATTGTAGATGACACCTTTCTTGCTCGTCTGCCTGTACAGGTACATGTCGGCTTACAGGTACCTCTTGATTTTTCTTTCTTTCTCTCCTAATTTCATTTTTCCTCCTTCTGCTCTTATTCCCTCTCAGCAATACCCCACCCTCTCTTTAGCACCCTCACTCCCTTCATACCAACCTCCCCTCCCACTCCTCCCCTTTTCCCTCATTCCTTCTTAGCTACCCCTCCCTACCTCCCTCTAGCAATCCCTACACCCCTTATCTCCCTCCCCTTCCTCCCTCTTCCTCCCCTTCCTCCATCCCCCTCCCTATAACATTCCTCCTGCTCTCCCTCCCTCGCTCCCTCCAGCCAGCCGTTCCTACACTCCTTATCTCCTTCCCCTCCCCCTCCCATTAACATTCCATCTACTCTCCCTCCCTCCCTCAAGCAATCCCTACACCTCCTGGATTCCCTCCTATCTTCTCCCTATCTCCATCCCATCTATTCATCCCTCAGCTTCCCATCCCCTTCCCACCCTCCCATCCCATTCCAATTCCTCCTGCTCTCCCTCCCTCTTCCCTCCACCTCCCTCCCTACACCCCTCCCTCCCAACCTATACCCCCTCCACCCCGCTCTTTCTCATTTGCGAAATTAAGGGGGTTGTTGTTTTGTTGTTGTTTTAATAAAAACAACAACAACAACTCCTCCATTCCTAAATTCTTCTCTGGACTAGAGTACTGGGTTAATTGTAATTTATTAATAAAACCCATTTATTGTCCACGCAACTTTGATACCATTTCTCCAAGCCCACAGTGTACAAAAACGAAAATTGCTTGGGGTGACAAAAATCATCTCCTCTTCTCTCATTACATCTGAAAACATCTACATCACTCCTTAATCTTTTATTCACCGGGACAGCAGTCACGTTCCTCAGCGAGAAATTGAAATAACAAAATTAGAAGTCACAATCAGCATTCGCTCCTTATTTTTAGTCGAAAAACAGGGGAATAGCGGGAGAAAGAGAAAGGCAAAACGGTTCATGACAGTCAGGAAGTTTTGGGATGTGCGATATCGCGCACGAGCTTCTCTAATCGCATTACTAGTGACAGTCGAAGCTGAAATCGGCAGATAAAGCTTTCTCGCGACCCATACAAGTGCAAAGAGGGGGCATTTGTTAATACGGCTCATATTATTCCCATTTCAGACGTGAACTTCAACTTCAGATCATTCATCGAGATATCAAATGAATGAAAGATAAAACTGGGAGGGAAAAATAACTTCTTCTTTTATAGCAACAGGTACAAAATGGATTTTACACTGTAGGTCGTTCAACAGATGTACCGTATAAGTCAGAAATCATTGGTTACCTGATATTACAATACAGCTCAGAACAATATGTATATTGTCTAAAGATTCACGGTTATCTTACATTGTGTATTATTTTATAGTGATAATTTGTAGGTGCCAAAGATTTGGGACAGGTAGTGTATGTGTACATACAGCGCAAGTCAGAATTGTTTTCTTACCTGTTATCACTGTAAAGCTCATTATCATAGCCCACTGATTTTGTATTATGATGGAACCCCATTTTTCTTACTAGTGATAACAATTAACCAAGGAATTCTGTTTTGGACTGTGTTTACATTGATATGTCAATTATAAACACTACAAAAAATTACACTTAAAAAACAGATTGACCATGAATTACATGTATTTGCAGTTGTCCCAAAAGGGAAAAATGCACAAGAATTAATATGCAGGACCATTTGTTTCCAATAGCACTATACAGTAATGTTGTATGCTTTAATTTCCTGTTGGATTTCCAAATAAATCCCCTATATTTAGAACCTCTCAATATTTTTTACTTCAGTAGACCTACATAATAAATGTTGAATTAATTTTCAATTTTAGTTCTTTAATACAACTTTTGTTTTACAAAGCACAGACCTGCACTTTAACTACACACTTTTTAAGGTCACAATTTATGAATACCAGATCTGAGAGAAAGCAGATATTATTTGGATAAACTTGTCAAAGAGATGACTTCATTGAAGGGACAAATATGGGGGTGGTTTGAATTACTTTTGTGCAACTCACGGTTCGGACGTATAAAGTGAATTGAATGTTTCCTATTTGTCGATTACCGGTAAATAAACAAGATTGATATATCGGTCATGGGGGACTAAAGCTTGTTACAATCGTGTTCGCGTTTTGCTCTGTTCTGTTTTAGACCAGAAGGACGTAATATCGATCCCCTTTTTAATGAGATGCCCTTGATCAAAACAGTGGTTGTTCTTAAAATCCATTCTCCAAGACATGAATACTAATTGTTCAATATCTTTATGTAAAAAAAATTAATTGTTTAAAAATCAACATTTTCGACAGGGCTGAAAAAATTATCCAAAAAAGAAATGCAATGATTATGGCTGCGCCATATCCATTGTCTGGGCTGTTATATTTATGTTATACAAATTGTAATTTATGTCATGCTCACATTAAAAAACAAGGATGTGAAATGCAATGTAGATTGGGCCATATCCATTGTTCTAAGCTATTGTAGTAGGTTATATCATGGACTTTTATAGTAATAACAGATAACCAATAATTACTTGTAGTTTATGCCTTGCTCACATTTTACAAACATGACATTAAAGCCCCGGTCACATACATGTAGGACCCTGGAAGCAACACGATTCACCTTGACTCGCTGTCCTGAGGCAGTTAACTGTGAATTTACAAAGAGTCGGGGTGAATCGTGTTGCTTCCGGGGCTCTATGTGACCGGGGCTTAAAGTATACATTGTATGTCAATTTTATA
>BQKZ01000472.1:130161-185277 GCA_036244855.1 Temnopleurus reevesii | reverse complement strand
CGCGCACGATGAAATGAAGACGTTTTCCTGAAAATCACTGACTGCGTCAGTGCGTGTGAACGTGAATGTATTATTGCCTATTGCCGTATGCACTATGCTGCATGCAGAGACGGATGCCAAATGTATTTTGAACTGCGAAAATGAGAGGGTGTATGAAACTATGATGGAAATCTATAAAAGCCTGCCCCTTATTTCTGAGCAAATAAAAAACCATTAAAACCTCTCATTGAATAAACAAATCTGGTATCAGTCAAAGGAGAATATTTAGAAATAGAAATTAAGCAGAAAGAAGCACCACAAATATCTACAAGGAACAGTTTCTGACGCCGTCTTGCAAACTGTCATAGTTTTTGGAACACATTTATGCACGCACTGCTATTTGCCGATCAAATAAAGGACAATCACCAACTCTTATTGCTATAGTTTGTACTTACTAGTCACATAAATTCTATAGATTATATAGATTAATATTATTAATCTCTATTATCTATAGAATTTATGATAATTTATAATAATAATAATAATAATATGTAATAGCATAGAAACATTAGGATAGGATTGCTAAAAAATTACGTTTTTTTCCCGATTTGTAGATACATGAGCAAGGAATTATAGTCGCAAAATCTTCCTAACATGTAGATTAGTCCCATGCATAGACAAATCACAGAGTTTGACCAACGCGTATTTGGCCAAAATCACAATGCGCATGTTGGATACGTGCCTTTTTACTACACGGGCCTTTATGAGTGGACCATATATTCCATAAATGACATTGTTTCTGGTCATATTTTGCTGAGATATTTCTCACTCATACTCTTTAGGATATTGGTGATTATGGCTGTGAGCTGCATTTCTGAAAATCTTTTCAGACAAGAAGTGCAGACCATCCAACTCCGCTAGAGGAGACCATTACCAATTTGTACGTAATACACTTTGAAGTGGACTGTACAATAAAAAGAAGAAGAAGAAGAAGATTATTGTGTCATCTGTCACCTCTCCATTCACTGCTGCCTGTTTCGTCATTGCTGGCGACAGATTGCCTCTCGCATTGACTTGTACACAAAATCTACGCGCACACATTGATACGAAAGAACGGTGGAGACAGGTACCACGATTTGGCCGTGATTATTGCAGATTAATATGTAGTACGATATTCATTGACTTTATGATTTTAGACCTCCCATCATGTTTTGGATTCTGTTTGCGTGACTATTGTAAACATATTTTAAACCTCTCTTTCAGCCCCCGAAATAGTCCAAATTACAATGTAAAGTCAAGCTGCCAATTTTAGTTTTGTATTTGCACTAATACTAAGTGCATTGTACAGAGCAACAAACACAAACATGGCCGCATGTTTACATTGTAGTTTGGACTGTTTGGGGGCTGAAATGAATTACAAATATTACCTGTACCGTATGAGCACCTGCACCCGGCCTGTACCCAGTATCCAGCCACCAAGTCTTGTGCAGTTTGCCTATGGTGCATCCTAATGTTAAATACATATGCGCAAATAAGCTCATATACGCCTCAACACAATCTCTATTGAGGCTGCCAGGTGGCCGGTTTCTAGGCCCCCATGTTCCTTGGCGATCGTTAGATGTTACGCAAACATGCAGGTGCTCTTCCTCAAGTTATGCACCTCAATTGAAAGCTCAGAATTTTGGCTAAATAATGATATTAAAATGAACTTGAAATTTTTAGATTTTGTGGCTTGTGGAAGAGCAAAATTGTTTAAGGGGTCGGACACTGGAGCTTATCTGGTACCCTATGTAATTCATTGTTGATATTCCTTATCTTAATTTTCAGACATGTATGTTGCTGTCCTTGTACCATGAGCCATCTCTCTTCAGATCGCCTGCGCCCTCATCCGATTCTTGAAGTGCCTATGCGGACATTCATCTCCATACAGTCGCCTCTTAACTTTGGCAAAAAGAAAGAATATTCAGAAAGAAAAATTATAGGGTGAGTATCAGGATTTATTAAAAAAAAAATTCAGTTACATGTATGAGGGCTCTTTTCACAAGAAGAATGTCTATGGCTAGGAAATCTTGGCGTCGCTTTTTTTCATACACATCTTGTTATAGCCATAAAACTTGNGAAATAGTCCAAATTACAATGTAAAGTCAAGCTGCCAATTTTAGTTTTGTATTTGCACTAATACTAAGTGCATTGTACAGAGCAACAAACACAAACATGGCCGCATGTTTACATTGTAGTTTGGACTGTTTGGGGGCTGAAATGAATTACAAATATTACCTGTACCGTATGAGCACCTGCACCCGGCCTGTACCCAGTATCCAGCCACCAAGTCTTGTGCAGTTTGCCTATGGTGCATCCTAATGTTAAATACATATGCGCAAATAAGCTCATATACGCCTCAACACAATCTCTATTGAGGCTGCCAGGTGGCCGGTTTCTAGGCCCCCATGTTCCTTGGCGATCGTTAGATGTTACGCAAACATGCAGGTGCTCTTCCTCAAGTTATGCACCTCAATTGAAAGCTCAGAATTTTGGCTAAATAATGATATTAAAATGAACTTGAAATTTTTAGATTTTGTGGCTTGTGGAAGAGCAAAATTGTTTAAGGGGTCGGACACTGGAGCTTATCTGGTACCCTATGTAATTCATTGTTGATATTCCTTATCTTAATTTTCAGACATGTATGTTGCTGTCCTTGTACCATGAGCCATCTCTCTTCAGATCGCCTGCGCCCTCATCCGATTCTTGAAGTGCCTATGCGGACATTCATCTCCATACAGTCGCCTCTTAACTTTGGCAAAAAGAAAGAATATTCAGAAAGAAATATTATAGGGTGAGTATCAGGATTTATTAAAAAAAAAATTCAGTTACATGTATGAGGGCTCTTTTCACAAAGAAGAATGTCTATGGCTAGGAAATCTTGGCGTCGCTTTTTTTCATACACATCTTGTTATAGCCATAAAACTTGTCTCATTTGAATCTCCAGGGGACCCAACAAATTGATGATACATACATTATTTTCAAAAGCTTTTAGAAATGATTCTAACTGGACATCTAAAAAAAGTGTCTGTATTTTACACGTAAGTTATGCTATCTTTACTGCACAATTCTTCTTTGTACCTTAAACATTGTCCATATGAAAAAATAGCTCCTGTGATATATTTTGCAATGCTAGTTTGGAGCTCATGGGGGCTGCATATTTCTACATAAGGCTTAGGGGGTGTTGCTCAAAGGTTGCAATTGATCGCAAGTTGCAGTTGGTCGGTACGTGCCAATCAAAATCATTGTTTCATGCGCGTCTTGTTAAATGCGCACACCACGCGCGAATGAAAATTTGCAAAGTTGCGGTTGATTTGCAGTTGATTTTGAGCAACACCCCCTTAGGGGGCTAATCACCATTTGCCGCCTCCGTGTATTTTTACTCCATGGTGAATACAGGATATAGATAATAAGGATACCAGTTTTTAGGCAAAAAAAAAACAGAATTAAAACAGTTTATTTTTTTACCGTAGTCAAAGCAGATCTGTGGACAAAATATTGTATTTTACAAAATATCAGGCCCTCTGATCAATTGCAAGTGGCATCCCCATCAGCGGTAGGGATCGTCATATCTCTGTGACCTTGATAATTCATAGTAATGAAAGCATGAAAATTCCAGGGTTTGATTCCCCTTTAAAGTCACAGTAATATGAGCGTAACTTATCAAACAGATCGTCAGTTTTTTTTTTATATAATGCCACAAGAGGTACATGTAAGGGATCCGACCAGTTAAAAAATGCACAAAGGATTAAATCATACTTATCAATTTTGTACTTCGTTGATAAAAGTTACTCCATGACCGACATGTATGAAATGGCAGCAATCAAAGAAGACTACAAGGAATTTGTGCCGTGGTGTACCAAGTCTACCGTCATTCAGATTATTTTAAATATCTGTTTTTGATAATGCCACAGGAGTGAAGCGAGCCTGCCAGTAAATTCATGCACAAAGCATTAATTCATACTTATCAATTTTTTATGCAAGTTACTCCATGACGGACATGCATGAAGTGGTGGCAAACGTTGAAGACTACAAGGAATTTGTCATTCAGATTATTTTAAATATCTGTTTTTGATAATGCCACAGGAGTGAAGGGAGCCTTCTAGTTAGAGAATGCACAAAGGATTAATTCATACTTATCAATTTTGTATTTTTTTAATGCAAGTTACTCTATGACGGACANGTCATTCAGATTATTTTAACTATCTGTTTTTGATAATGCCACAGGAGTGAAGCGAGCCTGCCAGTAAATTCATGCACAAAGCATTAATTCATACTTATCATTTTTTAATGCAAGTTACTCCATGACGGACATGCATGAAGTGGTGGCAAACATTGAAGACTACAAGGAATTTGTCATTCAGATTCTTTTAAATACCTGCTTTTGATACTGCCACAGGAGTGAAGCGAGCCTGCCAGTAAATTCATGCACAAAGGATTAATCCATACTTATCAATTCTGTACTTCGTTGATAAAAGTTACTCCATGACCGACATGTATGAAATGGCAGCAATCAAAGAAGACTACAAGGAATTTGTGCCGTGGTGTACCAAGTCTACTGTCATTCAGATTGTTTTAACTATCTGTTTTTGATGATGCCACAGGAGTGAAGCGAGCCTGCTAGTTAGAGAATGCACAAAGGATTAATTCATACTTATAAATTTTGTATTTTTTATGCAAGTTACTCTATGACGGACATGTATGAAGTGGTGGCAAATGTTGAAGACTACAAGGAATTTGTGCCGTGGTGTACCAAGTCTACCATCGTAGCTCGGAAAGCGGGGCACTTCAAGGCGCAGCTGGAGATAGGATTTCCGCCTCTACTGGAGAGATACGTATCAACCGTCTCTGTAGCCAAGCCACATCTAGTCAGGGTATGTATGTCCAGTGCAAGTCAGAATCCCTTGCTACCTGTTTTCAACAATAAATAAATAAATCTCGATCCAAGTCAAACCTGCTCTCGCGACCACCTGTAAATGCAAATAATGCAAAGCGCCATGAGCACTTGGCAGAGTGGATTCGTGCGCTATAGAAATGGCATCTATTATTATTATTATTATTATTATTCCTGACTCCCTTGAAAGCAATTTACATGTAAATGAACAGTCTATAAGGACCATCTGCTGTAATAGACCATGTTTTTTGTCTCCCTTTGGGCAGTATATATCACAGGTTTTACTGTATTAGTTTCCTGCAACAAATGTGATGCAGACATTCAAAACGCAGGAAACCCAGAAGAAGGGTTGTTGAGTAAAAGTACTGTATAACAGGGTAATTTTGCGGTGTTGATTTTTTGCGGTTAGTTAGTCCATGAACATTTTTGCAGGGTATTAAATTCGTGAGTACAAGCATGAAAAAAGTATGATCTCCGGAACTATTAAGATTTTTCAAGAAACAGAAAGTGAGTACTGCTACCATGGATCTATTCTTTAATACTTCCATGCTGCTACAAAAGAATGCTTTTAAATGCCGGAAAACTTATAAAGAATGACTATATGATCACGGTATATTCTGGAAATTATGATTAGAAAGTCAGATATACATTCGATTGAAGCATTGAAAGTGTTAACATGCCACTTCGAAAGGCAATGTAAGAAGTACTGCACATGTTAACTTTTCTTACAAATTCTTAAGGGTTATTTTCACGGGTCTAAAATTCGCGGTCAACTGAGAATTCATAAAAGGTTGACATTTTTGTTATTCGTCATTCGGGGATATTGAAAAATTTTGGAGGCCCTAAAGTGACACCGAAAATGAGATATAGAAGGACTGCTGCTTTTTTCGGCGATAAAATCTCGTATGTCACCTTAGTGTCTCTGTACAATTTCAAAATTCCAATACAAATTTTTCCCCAAGGGTGCCCAAGTGGCACCCACCAGATTTGTGTTTAGTACCCCCTGTACTATCATATTGACCAATGAACCAGCGTTATCATAATTTGTCCTGGTCCTGCTGGGATTCTACTTGACTAATACTCTTTAATGTGATTATGATCTGAACCTTCGACAAGTTCAACTAAACTCCTCAAAAAAAGTTTGGAAACCTAAGTTTACGGACACATAGCAAAAATATGGGAAATCTAGGAAATCTATTTCCATATTGAGTCATATCACTGAAAAGAGTGTTTCATTATCTAAAGAATGACACCTCATTTGTTTCCAGAGGTTATTTCACAGCTGAGTAATTTCCTTTGAAGTATAAAAAAGTATGGACGCAAAANATATCTGTTTTTGATAATGCCACAGGAGTGAAGCGAGCCTGCCAGTAAATTCATGCACAAAGCATTAATTCATACTTATCAATTTTTTATGCAAGTTACTCCATGACGGACATGCATGAAGTGGTGGCAAACGTTGAAGACTACAAGGAATTTGTCATTCAGATTATTTTAAATATCTGTTTTTGATAATGCCACAGGAGTGAAGGGAGCCTTCTAGTTAGAGAATGCACAAAGGATTAATTCATACTTATCAATTTTGTATTTTTTTAATGCAAGTTACTCTATGACGGACATGTATGAAGTGGCAGCAAACATTGAAGACTACAAGGAATTTTTGCCGTGGTTTACCAAGTCTACCGTCATTCAGATTATTTTAAATATCTGTTTTTGATTATGCCACAGGAGTGAAGCGAGCCTGCTAGTTAGAGAATGCACAAAGGATTAATTCATACTTATCACGTTTGTTTTGTTTTTTTGATGCAAGTTACTCTATGACGGACATGTATGAAGTGGTGGCAAACGTTGAAGACTACAAGGAATTTGTAATTCAGATTATTTTAAATATCTGTTTTTGATAATGCCACAGGAGTGAAGCGAGCCTGCTAGTTAGAGAATGCACAAAGGATTAATTCATACTTATCAATTTTGTTTTATTTTTTATGCAAGTTACTCTATGACGGACATGTATGAAGTGGTGGCAAATGTTGAAGACTACAAGGAATTTGTGCCGTGGTGTACCAAGTCTACCATCGTAGCTCGGAAAGCGGGGCACTTCAAGGCGCAGTTGGAGATAGGATTTCCGCCTCTACTGGAGAGATACGTATCAACCGTCTCTGTAGCCAAGCCACATCTAGTCAGGGTATGTATGTCCAGTGCAAGTCAGAATCCCTTGCTACCTGTTTTCAACAATAAATAAATAAATCTCGATCCAAGTCAAACCTGCTCTCGCGACCACCTGTAAATGCAAATAATGCAAAGCGCCATGAGCACTTGGCAGAGTGGATTCGTGCGCTATAGAAATGGCATCTATTATTATTATTATTATTATTATTCCTGACTCCCTTGAAAGCAATTTACATGTAAATGAACAGTCTATAAGGACCATCTGCTGTAATAGACCATGTTTTTTGTCTCCCTTTGGGCAGTATATATCACAGGTTTTACTGTATTAGTTTCCTGCAATGAATGTGATGCAGACATTCGAAACGCAGGAAACCCAGAAGAAGGGTTGTTGAGTAAAAGTACTGTACATATATAACAGGGTAATTTTGCGGTGTTTTTTTTTTGCGGTCAATAGTCCATGAACATTTTTGCAGGGTATTGAATTCATGAGTACAAGCCATGAAAAAAGTGTGATCTCCGGAACTATTAAGATTTTTCAAGAAACAGAAAGTGAGTACTGCTACCATGGATCTATTCTTTAATACTTCCATGCTGCTACAAAAGAATGCTTTAAAATGCCGGAAAACTTATAAAGAATGACTATATGATCACAGTATATTCTGGAAATTATGATGAGAAAGTCAAATATACATTCAATTGAAGCATTTAAAGTGTTAACATTCCACTTCGAAAGGCAATGTAAGAAGTACTGCACATGTTAACTTTCCTTATAAATTCTAAAGGATTATTTTCACGGGTCTATAATTCGCGGTCAACTGAGTATTCATAAAATGTTGATATTTTTTTTTTCATCATTCGTAGATATCGAAAAATTACGGATGCCCTAAAGTGACACTAAAAATTAGATTTAGAAGGACTGCTGCTATTGAGGCGATAAAATCTCGTTTGTCACCTTAGTGCCTCTGTAAAGTTTTAAAATTTCAATAAAAATTTTTCCCCAAGGGTGCCCAAGTGGCACCCACCGGATTTGAGTTTAGTACCCTCTAGACTATCATATTCGTCAATAAACCAGCGTTATCATAATTTGTCACGGTCCTGCTGGGATTTTACTTGACTCATACCCTTTAATGTGATTATGATCTGAACTTTCAAAAAGTTTAGCTTCATGTAGTTAGATGGTGCATTACAAATGCTGTGTTTATTATTATTGTTATTACTTTACCTCCTCTGGATTGCCCCTATTTTAATGAAATGTCCTTTCCGTCTCCTCCTCCACGTTTCCTCTCTCCAGGCTGTTTGTACGGATGGGAAGCTATTCAATCACCTGATCACCACATGGCGGTTTGGTCCTGGACCGAAAGGAAAGCCAGACACATGCACTGTAGACTTCTCTGTGAGTTTCCTCTGAAGATACTTTTGAAAATTCTAAATTTGTCATGATTTTAGAAAAGATACCATTATCCAAGTGAATGAAGCATGATGACCTGTTAACAAGAAATTTGTTTCGCTGACAATTGGCTAGTTTAGTAATACATATATTCCCTAAAGACAATAGAATATTGGATTTTGATACCTGACAATTTCTTGTACATGCAGAAGCAATATGAAGTCCATGTAACATGGGTAAATTTTTGTACGCCTGTAGCTCCCAAAAAGATTTCCAATCCAAATGTGTATTACTGAGAAAAAAAAGGGCAATTTTTTTCAATAGATCAAAGCTTGAGAAGATCTGCCTTGATCTTCAGGGTGAAGTGACAAAGTGGATACCTATGTTACATGGACATCCCATGAAAAGTTGACCCAACCCCATGGAAATACCCTTCTATTAGTAAACCTGCCTATTGCGCCAGTCCTAATTATTCGCTAGACGTAGGGTGAGGGTGATGATTTATGCTTCAGATTGAAATCCTCAAAGGGGCAGACTTCCGTAAATTTGTCAGTATTCAAATGACCTGTGAAACAAGTAAGCCGTAAGCAAACTTCTAGATCTATTCATGCTGTTAAACGTGTAGATCAGTTTCGGGAGAGATAGTGTTTCAGATATGTGAGCTGCAGTTAAAAATATTACCCTGATGTAATTCTTCACTAGCAAATTAAAGCATGTTCATAGCTTGTTTGAATTAGAATGACTCAGAGATAGCTTAATTATCGCAAACAAAAATGACGACATGTGTCGCTCTCTTCCATTGCACATATCCTTATGTGTAAAATGAATGAGAATTCACACTCCACACACAATTATACTACTTGATGTTCCATTCACTGTGCCCCATCAAGGCTAGAAGTCCATTCATTTAGTGTGAAAAACTTCTAATTTCATACACAGCTCGTTTTAATTCAATTTCTACATCATGACCATGTTGCTAATCTGTCCCTTTAAACTTCCTGTCGTACAAAAACCAGAGATAATTGTTTAGATTATTTAAGTGATTTTTTTTTCCTACCTCCATTTTCCTGTCTCCCCACAGGTATCATTTGAGTTCCGGTCTGTGCTTCATTCTCATCTCTCGCACATCTTCTTTGACGAGGTTGTCAAAAAAATGGTGAAGGCGTTTGAGATGAGAGCAGAGAAGATGTACGGCCCACAGACAAACGTTTCAAGATCTTCACTACTTCACAACACGCCATCTTGACGAAAAACCGGAACCTAGTTAGATTTTGTAATTAATATTTTCATGTAATGAGTAGTTATCTTAATAAGATATTTATATGCCTTTGTTGCTCACTTTAGCCAACACTAAATATTTTGTATTTTTCGTAAATTCAGTTTTCAGTTTCTGAATGAATTGACAGGATGGATTGCTGCCTTCAATGCTTTCCCTTTGGCCCTAAAAAATTGTTTGGATACCCGAGAATGACTTTTGGTAATAATTGTGTTTGTTGGTCAGAAAAAGTGTTTTAGATTTTAAAAAAATAAATTTGGAACAGACTTCATATTGAGAATAAGGTTTAGAATGGAGTAAAGAACCCTGAAAGTAACTTTTTTAGGTTTCATTCCACATGTTTATTTATAATTTGACTGAAAATATTTTTTTTTCAGGTTATATTTTTCATGTTTTCCTATAATTTTTCTGTGGTTTTTAAGCTATGAGTACCCCCCCCCCCAAAAAAAAAGAGACCAACAAAATGTCAGCTTGCACCAATTTCAGATGGTCGGTCAGTCTTGGGTATTCAAACAATTTTTTGTGTCAATTTTTTCTCATTTTCAATCTAGTGAATAGCCCGGAGCAGTTGTCATCTCTTTAAATCTGCAGAAAAGAAATTAAAGAGAACAAAATTGTACGGTACATTGATTAATTCTCAATCATTCTCTTATTTCCAGGGCTATAACTTTCCCTCATATTATAGATTGATTAGAATAGAATGAGGAAAATACTCACTGTGAGCAAAAGTTACAAAGGATTTGTGACAAAGTAAACATCCTCATTCAATCATTCACAATAGCTAGATTCACACAAAAGAAATTTCCTCACCTCCTATTGTGCTGAAATATGTCAAACAGGTGTTACATAATCAATAGTGAGGGTACTTCTTTTTTTTGTGTACCAAGCTATCGTGGAAGCTTGAATGAAGTTGTTTACTNTTTTTTTTTTTTTTTTTAAATTATTCTCATTTTCAATAGATCTACTGAATAGTCCAGAGTATCTGTTATTCCTTTAAATCTGCAGAAAAGAAATTAAAAAGAAAAAATATGGTAAAATGGTACATTGATCTATTCTTAATCATTATTTTTTTCATTTCCAGGGCTGTTATATTCTCTTTTATAGAGTCTTGATGAAAAATGCCAATTCCTCTCCAGATATAGTAGAGTTTCCTAAATTTGAATATCAGAGCTATGTTAAAGGAAAATACTCACTGTGAGCAAAAGTTACAAAGGATTTGCGACAAAGTAAACATCTTCATTCAATCATTCATAATAGCTAGATGCACATCTATCAATGTTACATCTATTTTTACTTTTGTAAATGCCATCTTGATTAATACTCAAGTATTATACATGTATTTTATTTTGCTACCTTTACAAGGGTTCTACGTGTTACAAGTTTTAAAGTTTTAAGTAGTCACCCTTTTTCTATTTTCATCAAAATGCAAACAATTTATTGAACATGTTTTTACGTTTTAAATACCATCATTTTTGTTAATGATCGATGATAGAAATAAAGTCTGAACTGAACTGAACTGAGCACATAAAATAAATTTCCTCACCTCTCATTCTACTGAAATATGTCAAACAGGTGTTACATAATCAATAGTGAGGGTACTTCCTTTTTTGTGCATCAAGCTATCGTGGAAGCTTGAATGAAGTTGTTTACTTTGTCCTAAATCTTTGTCCCTTCTGCTCACAGTGACTCATCTCTAAAACAATTCCAGAAGTCTTAAATTCAAGTCGTCTCTATATAGGTGCATTGCCACCTTTTAATATTGTTTTTTTGAGCATCTCTTCAATTCAGAAAGCTGAGTATTTCATATGCCAATTGATCCTAGAGAGAAACATGCTCTTAGAATTTTAGGTCTACCTCCAGTGCAGTGTAACGTTGCAATTTCAAGGTACATCAGTTTGAATGTAATATGGCAAATTACACGAGCTTTTAAACTGGCAATGCAAAGAAAACATTGAAAAATTACCTTTTCAATATTCGCCATTTCTGTACCAACTTTTTTTTTCTCACAAAATCTATTTTTGGATTGAATTATATCTCAATAAATTTCCTCATACAGGTTAAAAGAAGAATTGTGTCACCAATTTGATAATAAATATAGTAATAATGATAATTGAAATAATAATGATATTACTGTTGACTATTTGTATAGCGCACATGTCCATCTTATTGGTGCTAATGGCCATGAAAGATTTTCACACATTACTATCCGGCTTTAACATGCAGCCACTACGACGTTACCTCTCATTAGAAGGAGCAATTTCTTCCTGCCGTCTTCATTTACCTCACCTGGGTCGAGTGCAGCACAATGTGGATAAATTTTTTGCTGATGAAATTACCGCCAGGATGGGATTCGCACCTATGACCCTCAGGTTGAAAGGTGAGAGTCAGAACCACTATGCCATGAGGCTTCCATAGATCAATTTGGATCTTGGAAAAGCTTATTCCCTCTAGCATTAGCATGAAGGATCTATATATACATTATGTTGTGTTGGCTTCCCTACCTAAGAAAAATCTCAACTTGTACCAATGTAGCATATTAATTCACATCCAGCGTTATTATCTGTTGTCTTTTGCAAAGGATGATACTGTTCAATGAATTTGTTTGTAATGATGTGTGAGCAATTGTAATAATGTTCATGTTATAATGAACTGAACCCAGGGTCTGAATTTACAGATTTGCAGGGCAGCTGTGAAAAGCTCTCCAAGAGGGTAGCTACCTGTAGTCTTAAAGGGAGCTAAATTGGGTCTTCATGTAGTAAGATTAGGTTATAAGGGTGCTATAAATCACTCGCCACCAAATTATCTACGGAGAATCTTAATAGAACGATTTGCTCTCACCCTCTTTAAATATTATTCTCTGTGGACCATGATTTTTTGCACAAGATTGCTCATGGTCAACCCTGAAAATCCAGTTTGTCCTGAAGAAGCATTAGAAGATGTCCAGTGTTCCAATGTGTCCAGTCTAAGGGGGTGTTGTTCAAAACTTGCAATTGATCGCAAGTTGCAGTTGATCGGAATACGCAAATCAAAATCAATGTTCCATGCGCGTCTTGTTAAATGCACGCATCATGCGCAAAGGAAAATGCGTGTTACAATTTGCAAAGTTGCAGTTCATTTGCAGTTGATTTTGAGCAACACCTCATAAGTTTGAGAGAACTCTGATAAGAAAAAAAGAACAATGTTTTGTTGAATCTCAAGGTTAATTCACGTTTGCAGGAGGTTCATCTCTAGTGTTAAGCAACTGATATCGAATGAATGAATGAATGAATGAATGAAAGAACTTTATTACCAAAAATTGAATACAATAAAATACAAACATGTATATCACAATACATTGGTAAAAGGACACCAAGAAATAGCAAAACTGCTGTAGTAGGGTATGGCGCCCAGATTCATTAAGTAAAATATACTCAAACACACAAAATAATATAATGTTGATATGATACAACCCTGATATAAGAAGTGATAATGATGGATTATATAATAAATGAGTATGTATCATGAATATCTACAGAAAATCATGTTACTTTCACATATCATATCATCTTCCAGTTCGTTACACTTGTATGCATCCCAACTGATTGGTATGCATGGTGTCATGCCAGGGTCCATTTTGCAATCAGACTGAGTTTAGAACTACGTTGATACACTTCAGTTCAACTGCATTGGGCTGCCGTGGAAAAACAAGTTTAGCAAATCAAAGTTATATCTCTGTTCTAGATGAGTTAATACATTTCAGTAGCTTTAGCAGTTCCAACTTCGCCCTCTACGACCTGCGGCTAAACATTACGAATATCAAGAAACTGATGTCTACAGCCAGGATTGAGGACAAAATTAAGATGTGAAGAATCTAACAGCAGAACAATACTGTACAGCGGAAAATTTGGCGGGGGGGGGGGGGGGTAATTTTTTACGCTTTTTGCGATGAAATTGTCAACCGCGAAATTTAGACCTGCACAAATAAATCCCTAACAATTTGTATGAAAAGTTAACATGCGAAGTACTTCACACAATGCGCTTTGAAGTGTTATGATAGTGCTATCAATGTTTCAATCATGTGTATATTTGGATTTCTAATAATAATTCAGTAATTCTTTATAAATTTGTTGGCATTGAAAGGAATTGTTTGATGAAAACACATATTGATTATATCACAATTACTATTCGCAGTGATATTTCGATTGCAAATTTTTTTTTTTGAAAGTTGTTATACAATAAGGAATCCTTTATTTCAATGTTTTTAAGCCATTTTGTATGAGTTCAAATTTGACGGCCCTGTGTATCTGGGGCCTGGAACATAGAAGAAGCAATAAGTGGGTTTACTAATAGATGCAAATTTTATGCATGCCTCTAACACAAAGGCTGTTTTTGACAACCCGAAAGCTTGCCCGAAGCTTGCCCGACATAGCAACAAGTAATGTATGCAAACTGGATTCCAATTATTGTAGTCTTATTGTTATCAACCGGTCTATGGAATACCACGTAACTACGTTAAACGCACATAAATTTGAATGTATAAGTAAACCCGCCTATTAAACAATGAATATCAATCAATAGTCTATAGGAAAACATGTACCATAGAAATGCAATTTCAATTTATTGTATATGTTTTATGTTAAAGGACCCAAATTTGGTAAATGATAGCAATATTGAAATGCCTCAAGGCATCTGCATATTGCCCCCATCTGCAATTAGGTAATATAGTTGAAACTCTGTATAATGATAGGTAATGTAACAATATTCCTGATATGAAGAGGTAATAGTTTGGTCCCAGCTCTTTATAACATATTGGCCCATATTCTGATGTAAGGTTTAACTTAAACTAGAGTTTAAATCAGTGGTTTAAGTATGGGAAGCCAAAAGTGGCTTGTATCTTTAACAGTCGATGATTAATATACAAGCATATTTGGCACTCATAGTATTTAAATTTGTCTCAGAATATTAAAAAACTTCAATAGTTTTCTACATTATTAGAGCATGGGAAAAGAGAGCAGTTAACATAATTATTATACATTGTAAATAAGGTTTTGGTACTTTTGGCTACCCATACTTAAACCACAGATTTAGACCAGGGTTAACTTAAACCTCGCTATCGAAATACGGGCCATTGCTTTTTAACCCTGCTGGAACGAGATTACCGCCAAAGCTGCCAACATGAGTCAATAGAAATTAGTAAAAATCCTGTTCCAAATCCGTAATCTTCACATAGTTTACATTGAAATGCATTGTGCCAGTTTTACCAAAATTATTAATCTTTACTCGGGCTAACACAAAACTTGAGAAATCTGAGGCCAAAATTCGTAATGATTACTATAATCAGTAACAGTTGGCAGCTATATTACTGCTATTACAAGGTATTTTTGTTGGTCCCAAGTACCTCGTTATACTAAGTTTTCACTGTATATGTTGTATTGCCTTGAAGTCATTCATTATAAGAAGAATTTATCGTTTTCAAGATTGTACCTACGACTTTAGTGCCCCATACAAAATCTTGCCGAGTTAAAAGTGGTTGCCAATTAAACCCTTTCAGGGCGAGAGAATACATTTTGTGTTTTGGTTCAATAACTCTGATACAGCGTTATAAAAATATACCAGATACATGAGAAAAAGGAGAATTTTTGTTTTCACCAATTCTAACCATTTCTATTGTGCCACCATTATACTGTTTTTCGTACAGATTTGTTTATTACATAATCACGAAGATTGTCAAAATTCCTTAAATCGGCAATATGTTACATTCTAGTTTCCATTATAGTTTTCAGTCAAATTGGCATCTTTCGGCATTTCAACACACTTTGTGGCGATAATTTGGTAACATTACATTTCATTGACATGTTTTAAAAAGATGATTCAAAATTTTACTGTTGCCAATTTAGTAAAGGAATAGTGATTTAATATGTTGCAAATTAGTTGCTGTCCTGAATGGTTTAAAGATTGGATAGTCTGTAACTCTCATAAGTACCTACAGGGAAAGTATGATCTTGACTTTACTCTTGAGATAAACCAAGATGAACTTTTGAATAAATGATAGACACAGAATTATGACAACTTGGTTTATGCTTTTGATAAACATTGCTGAAGAAATGTATAACAATTGATAGATTGTACTTTTCAATGTTTTTCTCTAATGGTTTTATCCAATTTACAATGTAGCTGCAAAAGATTTTAAGTGGATTTATGCTGCTGTATTGTGTTGCATGCAATGGTGGTTCTAAACAATCTTATTTTATCTGCCTGTATACCTACTATGTATATAAGAGAGTTTATAGCAGTATATTTCAGAATATGACATAAGTATTAAATCATGTGTGATATTTATGAATATGAAGGAGTCTATTTGTCATATTTTATCATTTTAAATGCTGAATGATTTAGATCAACATTTATGATCACCATTTCTCCTCACCATCACCATCATCACAACCATCACCACCGCTGCCATCATCACGACCACCATCTTCAACACCACTACCATCACCATCATTACCACCACCACCTTCATCACCATTTTACTTATCACTATCGCCAAAATCATTACCACCACCATCATCACCACCATCATTACCACCTCCACCACCACCATTATCATCATTATTATCACAACCATCGCCACCACTGCCATCATCACGACCACCATCTTCAACACCACTACCATCATCATCATTACCACCACCACCTTCATCACCATCATCTTACTTATCACTATCACCAAAATCATTAACACCACCACCATCATTACCACCTCCACCACCACCATTATCATCATTATCACCACCATTGCCGCCACTGCCATCATCACGACCACCATCGTCACCACCACTACCACCACCATCGTCGTTTTCTTCATCACTGTCACCAACATTACCACAACTGCCATCATCACGACCACCAACGTCACCACCACTACCACAACCATCATCATCTTCTTTATCACTATCACCAACTAACATAAGCATCTCGTCTTCATCAGTACCAACACCACCTATACCATCACCATCACCTTCTTCATCACTATCACCAACATTATTACCACCACTATCACCACCAGCATCATCATCTTCTTATTCACCACCACCACTGCTATCATCATCTTCCATTATATCACCCCACCACCATCATCTTCTTCACTGCCATCTTCACCAATACTACCAATGTCTTCATCATCATCATCATCATCATCGTAATCTCCATTGACACTACCAACACCTTTTCAGTCAAGGTCATCATCACTGCCACCATCATTATCATACGATGCATTGTTGCCGTGAGTTCGTAGGATGACCTACCAATGCATGACACTTTTTCTTGGACTAAAAAAAATATATGGAAAGATCATCCCTCAAAAATGTCATTGCCAAAATTTAGTACAGTGGAAACTCGGTATAAAGAGATCTGATATAACAAAATGTCTGATATAAAGAGGTAAAAAAAATTCTGGTCCCAGCTCTGAATAACTTGCTATTTTTTAACTCTGCTATAAATAGATTCTGAATTTAACAAGGTATTTTTGATGGTCCCAAGGACCTTGTTATACTGAGATTCCACTGCACTTTACAGGCGAATTCAGATTTGAAGAGAAGAATGTCATTGAATATGAAGTGAATTCATGATATTAATGCACAATATGGTGGTCATCAATTTCAATCTTTTGTACGGCGGATATGCCCCAGTCACATAGAAGCCCGGAAGGAACACGATTCAACATGACTCATGTTTGGAGGCAGTTAACTGATAACTGAACAAAGTCGTGTTGAATCGTGTTGTTTACGGGCTTCAATGTGACTGGGGTTTTAACAACCATTCACAGAAATTGCTTGAAATGTCATCTGTATGTCAACTAAGCCTATTTTTGCTAAATGTTGCATGATTTATTTTCAAACAATCATGTATAACCTGTGTTATTGACCTTTTCTAGGTAAATTTTCTCTCAAGTTAAATAGATTTTCATGGTCCCAACAGATTAGAATGAGGCAGTTTCCAGACGTTAAATTTCAAGGAATATATTGGTTGTCGCGAAAGGCACTATGACAAGACGGCTGACCTCTATAGAAACTGGATACAGTGGAACCGTAATATAGAGGTTGGATACAGCGAGATACCTTTTATAGCAAGGTGATTTTATTGGTCCCTGCTCTGTATAGTTCTTTGTTTTGTTTACCCTGATATAGTGAGGAACCTGATATAACAAGGTAATTTTCATAGTCCCAAGGACCTCGTTATAAAAAGATTTCACTGTACAGTCTTACCTCGTTATAACGAGGTCGTAGGGACCAGAGGAATTACCTCTTTGTATTGAAACCTTGTTATATCAGGGTCAAAACACAATAAAATACAAAGAGATGGGACCATGAAAATTACCTTGTTATAATGAGAGCTCATTATATCAGTGCTCTTTATAACAAGGTTTGACTGTATAACATTCTGCCATATCCGCCGTTCAAAATATTGAAACCGTTGCCTGGAAATCACACCACAAATATTCGCTATAGGATATTATGTGTTAATTGTAATTCAACCCTGATATAACAAGGTTTCGATAAAAAGAGACGACATCTCACATTCTTCTCAAGGCAATGTAAATACATGAATGTACATGAAACAGAAAAACAAAAAACAAATCAAGCAATGCATTGTCCATTCCTGGTGATTCCATGTTTAATTCAAAATTGACCATGGCACACATTATCTCCATTTAACCATGGCCGATCTCACCTTACAATCTCTCTCTTTTTAAAACTTATTATTGTCTCTACTTTTTTTTTCATTACTTTCCATATTCTTATTTTTAATTAATCCTTTGAAGAAATATCTTAAGACTTGAAAAAGCAAAACATAAGGTAAAAAAAGAAACCTCCCCTCTCTTCACCACCGACAATTACAAAACAAATCTACAACAAAAAAACATTAACTGTACCTCAATCAAATATCTATATCTAATCTCTCTTCTACACTAGGAGTTCTGCTTTAACCCTTTGAATTCATCAGCTTATGAAGCCAAGGAAAATCAGTCAGACTTCTTGTAACTGGAAAGGAATAGGTTAAGAAGAATCATTTGGTCAGAGCCCCCTAAAGATTCTCAGCCTTCACTGCAACTCTTGATCCTCATTATTTTTTTGTCAAATAATTTTCTACTGTACGCATAGTTGCATTGTAAAAATGTGAGCAAGTTGTGCACCAGAAACCCGTAACAAAGTTCTCATTTTTTTCTGATTCATAATGCTTTTGGCAATGCATTGAAAACATTGAAACAATTTGTTGAAATGCTCACAACTGTAAGTAGATTTAGTAGGATCAGAATTTGATTAAATATTTGAATTCAAACAATTCCTAATGATTCACAGCTACTGAAGCCAGTTGATAGCAGCTGGAATTCCAATGTATAATTTAATTCAATTGGACAATGCATTCTTTAATGCCCTTGTAATACCATATGACCACCCTTTAGATGTTCAATAGCCATTGCAGAAACGTCAGAAGTTCAGGTGTAGTCCTTGCAGAACACTAGTGGTAAACTTGAATGGTATCCAAATCAAAGCTTTTTTTTCTAGAAATTCCGCCTTAAACTAGAAACCTGATTCAGGGAATAATTTTACCTTTCACATTTGATTAGCATTCACATTTGATTAGCAGTGCCAGGCATTGAGGAATTATTTTCAATACTTTACTGTACTGTTCTATGTGAAAATTTTGCTCCACACAAAACATACTTTGTATAGCAATCCTGCTGAGATGCACAGCAAAGTACGATGCGATACCAGGAAAATTATTCCCTGCTGATTGGTTATGAATCAATGACGATTTTCATGGTGCGTCAACAAAAGAACATGGCATTATCCACATCAAGAACATGATGATGAAATTGAAATCGTTTATTCTAACCATTGGAGATTCATTTTCACATTATTTTGGCTGCAATCCAAAATTGTGCCTTGTTCCTTTGGGAAACCCGAAAAAGGATAGTCTAGAAGAAGCAGTGGTACAGTGTATATTAAACAAAAATGACATAATCTATCAATACTGAATTTTTTTATCTGTACAAACTTATCTCATCTCACTCAAAAATCTGTCAACATTTTTTTTGTTTGTTATTGGTTGCTTTTAAAAACAACGAAGTAAAAATCACACAAATTGGATTCTTACGATACCTAGTTGACTTGTCTCCTACTCATAAAAAAATCTTATAATTTACAGATATCATCCCCTAAAAGGCATGTTCAATGCTAACATTTCATAGAATTCATTAAAATCTATCTGCACAATTTAATCTAAACTCTACCTAACTATTTTTTAAAACACTACAACGGATTTACTTGTCCTCTTCCAAATCCATCAATCTTACATTATTTTCTTAGAAAAAAGCATGAAAAGGATCACATAGAAAGGACAAACAAAATAAAATGACAAATTTCTAGATGACTACCAAAAGAACAAAAAATATTCTTAATGCCTAGGCTATATATATACAGCAGCACTTAAACAAACAATTCATTGTCTTAGTTCAATTACTTCCTCTGGTTTTGAACTCTACTTCCTCAGAAACTCTTCTTATAACAAACTGGCAGACACAGGAAAACAATAAAGAGAAGGAAAGAGACAAATTCAAAATTTTCTGTACACAAACAAATCAAAATACTTCTAAAATTGGTTAAGAAAAAAAAATCACACATATTTTGACTCTTCCTTAGAGCCTAGAGAATGCATTCCTGATGAATGGAAAACTTCAGTCATATATACAACATGGTCCTTTCTATCTTGCTAGTTTTCTTTGTAAACGGTGAAAAAAAGAGACCATAACATCGGACCAGATGAAAGTCTGTATTCTTTTCATCATACTTGTCATCAATATTTAGCAATAGAAAATGAAAAATAAGAAAAACCCAACACAGGCAAGACACCCATAAATCATGAATACAGAATAACATTTCATTATGTGCTTTCATGAGCTACCCAAACATAAATTTTTGAAGGAAGACAGGAAGAAAATAAAACTAGATCTGAGACAAACAAAACAAACCATCTACAAATTCAACAAAATACAGAAAAAAATCTCACAATTACGACTCTCACAGGACAAAACTCCCAAAATTGTTCATAGGTGGGATCATTTTACATAAGAAATTCTACTTTCTACAATCACAAAAACCAAACAAAGTTCCCTATTTTGAAAATGAAACAAATATTATCTTGGATGCATTAACTCTGGAAACTGAAAAAAAGAAGAAAATACAAGTCTTAAGAAAACCCCTCACAAAAAGTTTGGTCAGTTATAAAATGCTATGAATGAAATTAATGAAATATTATGAATGTTACTTTTGTGATGAAGCAAATATGAATTGCTTATTTTAAACGAACTGTGGTTATTGGGGTTACAAAAATTAATCATGAAACAATGCAAAAAAAAGTAAATTAACATAAATGAAGGAATCCCCAAAAGTATATTTTGCAGAACTTGTTATACTTAGCTGTCATGGTATCTTAAATGAAAAGGAAAAAAGGAAGAAAACTTTATTCTTTATAGGATTCAATTCAGGAGCGAGAAATACCGCTCTATATAATGTGAGAAAGAAAATACTTGATCGTATTACTTACAAATGTATCTTCATTTCATGACTTATTCAAACAACTCTACAGTCATCATTCTCATATTGTTGAAAACAATAACTATAAGAATAGAAAAGATTGATAATTAAGCAAACTCTGTCTCTTTTGACTTTCTGAGAGGGGTTTACTTTGGCTTTTCAAGGAAAAAAAAAGTCTTCACATAACTACAATGTCTTAATTTCAAGATCTCACACACACTGTTCTTATCATTATGTCAGCTTCAGTGATATAGTAACAATCACGTACGATAACAGACAACAATTATCACAAGAATTATAACACCTACTTTCTTTGACCACAAACAAGACTCAATTACAGATGTAGAAGACAGAAACAAAGGGTTAACTTCTGTATAAAGAGCAATTATTCAAGAAGCTCTTGTTATAACAGGAGGGGGGGGGGGGTGTTTAGGCCCAAACTCTTTCGTTTTTTTTTATTGCATTATAGCTCTGATGTAACAAGGTACCAATACAACGAGGAAATTTCGCTGACCCGAAGGCCCTCATTATAGCTGGGTTCGAATGTATCGAGGGAAAAGCACACGCAAAGATGCAATGCAGAAATTTTTGTTCACTGCTGATAAAAAATAACATCCCCCATATAATCATCCATAAGCCAACTGCAAAATCTGCTTTTGAAAAAGGGAGGGAAAAAGTGCCATCATATGATCTACTCCCATTAACTATATTTTTCTTCTGAACTTGATCTTGTCAACTTAAACTACATGTATACTTGCATGGAACCTAAAACATACAATCAAATGTATTATATGTATAATGGGCCTTGATAACGCAATATGATTCTTATTCTTAGAGGAAATGATATGTATTTCTTGCACAGCTGGTCTACAAATACATGTAATTAATCAACAAATGTAACATAAGATGAGATTCTAATAATTCTGTTTTCTTCTTCTTGTGCTATTCAATAAATAGATTTTTTTCTCATATGGAAGGCACATAGAAAACGGCAGAGCCTGAACTTTATTTGTTTTCTTTTACTTGAAAAGACACGAGTGCTAGTTATCTCTCTTCTTAAACCAACATAAAAATTAATCAAAGTAAATCATTTTGACACGATTAACACACAAACATAAGTGCTGGAATTCATGAGTGCTTTAAAATTATTTGAATAAGACAAAGAACAAGAGAAACAAGAAAATTTGTCTCAGGATGATCTAAAAAATCTTTCGGAAAGTATAGTAAAACATTACATCAACACACATGCATTCACTCAATCATCGCCATTCAGTTTTTAATTCCCTTTCTAATCATATCCATTTATCATTCTCAAAAACGCTGTTTACAACGACTTTAATGCCGTTTTCTCGCCTTATCTCCTTTTAAATCCCTGAGCTATCTATCGTATCATATCTTGCCTCTACTTTGCAGCTCTCCAAATTAGCAATCATTCTGCTAGTATACTTCTTATTTTATCGTTGCCACATTTTGCAGCAAATTCATTAGAATTCTTTCATGTGATTAAGAAATCACAGCCGTTATCCTGCTTTTGTCATATTCATCAATATATTTAGCTGCCATGCCATAAGCAATGCACATGTAACTTGTACATGATCATACATTTTGCTATTACTTGCATAATATATATTCTTTATATATTCATCAATCATTCCGTAACCTTTAATAATCTCCTATGTTGAGCATCGTACTCCTCTCCAGACCTCAAATCACAAACAAATCATATATTCAAATTCATTCTCAAATAGAAGCACATGTACAAAAAGGAACATCATCATGAGGATTTCATTTAAAGCAAATACATCTGCCATATATACAACAACAAAAAATCGTACGAAATCTGTGAGAAAAAAAAGACGAAATAGAAACATACTTCACATTTACAGAATTTCATCAAAAAACCACAATTTATCTACACAAAACTACTCAACCTACACATGAATCTTACATAGGCTACAACATTTCACATAAAATCCGGCAGCTTGAAGAATTCTCACAATAATAACTAGTCAAATCTCGGCTCCACTGAAGAAAGTTCGACGCATGTATATTTGAGCATACTCCCTTCTTCGCATAAGAGGTATTTTTTGGTATGCATTACTTTACTAAAATGCAAAATCATTTCAGCAGTCACAGAATGACAATAGAGACTCTCTCGTCTCAAAAGAATGCAAATACTTCATTTGCATACGAGAGGAATTTGCAATACTCTACTCTACTAACCCATTCAATACAATCCAAAATTCAATTTCTTATAAATACATTTCGATACTTAAAAAAAACTACATTCCTTCTCAACATTTTCCATCTCCATGACATTTGACACTCATCATAATTCATCATAAAATCTATAACTGTACTTATTTTTATTGCCTCTTAGTTTCAAATCCCCAAACACATATAACACAACTTACGGTGATCATTTCACCCAGAGCCTTGTGATACAATAAATCTAGCACTCTACTTCAAAGAGGGAGGGACAAATGAAAAATCTCAAGACCACACTTGGCCACATATCCATCTTTCATTAAAAAAGATTCATTCATTTTTCCTTGCAGTTCACAAACGTTACTTGAATCTTAATTCCACTTTATACTGGAAAAAATGGAAGAAATGGAAACATACTAGCTGTGCGATTCTACTTTTACATAACTACCAGAAGTTTGTGTTTTGTAATTGAGCATATCGTTCTAAATCGTTGTGAGAAAGAAAACTTTGCAAACATTTCACTGTCAAAACGAAATAGCTTCAGCATTTAAAGCAAAGAAAAATTAGGTACTTCAGTTCAATGTAAAAATTATCATTTTCTATCATTACATATGGTGAAAATTGCAATTATTAATTAAAACATGTTTCATTAAAATTGTTAAAAACTTGGATGCACCGATTCAGCTGCTAAAACGTACTTTAAAATGACTAAACAGCAATTTCATAATTCATAATGCTTTATGCATGCTTTTATTCTTAAGCAAGATATTGGAATCAAATAAAAATTTTGGGATAAAATTTGTTTCTTGTAAAATTCTATTTATAAAGTTTCAAATGCCCAAAGATTTTGAGAAAAAAATCTTAGAAAGAGTAACACATTTTTGGAAAGGGCGGACATTTGCTTTTGTTACAAATACTGCCATCATTGTTCAAATATGATGGTGCCATATCACTCCTTGAAATGACATGTTGCAAAGTCTCCAGATATCCCATAAACATCCTTTTTAGGTTCTACTTCTGAAAAAAACCGCTGTATTTATTTTCATCCGTCTATCTATTCATTACTTATAAAGTATGCCCAGCCCAAAAACGTGGATCATTCTCACGCCCCTGCAAACAAAAATTCAATCCGAAGATTCACAATTAGAAATCCCGGAGCGTTACATTTGACAAGTTGTCCCTATCTGGAAAGGTGATGAAAATGATGCGTTTCCATGGTGACTAGAGGGGTTGGATGATGTCCGAGACTGGCTGGGTTTGCATGGTGGTTTTTTCATTTCTCCCCTTGGTGTGAGGTATAAAGCGTTTAATCTGCCATGAAGAGATGCACTAGAAGATGAGCCATCGATCACTGTCAGGAAGAAGAAATGATAGACAGATAGATTAATAGATAGATGGATAGATAGATAGATTAATAGATAGATGGATATATAGATAGATAAATAGAGAGAGAGAGAGATAGATAGATAGATAGATAGATAGATAGATAGATAGATAGATAGAGTGAAAGAGAGAGGAAGAATGATTAGGAATAGAAAGAACGAGAGGAAAAGGAGGAAAAGAGGGCAAAACAGGAAGGACGGAGAGGAGGGAAGAAATGGAGCGATGAACAAATAAAATGGTGATATTGACATTGACTGGGCTTTGCAGGAGGGAGTTATACCAATGGGGCTCAGGCCTATGGGAGGAGGAAAGAGGGAGAGAGGGGGGGGGTCATATTGATGATGTTGGGGCTAAAAGGAAGGGGGAAGCGGGTTATATCAACAACGCTGAGACTTTCCGAGAGGGGGAAAGAGGGTGGGGAGGGGCTCGTATCGATGATGCTGAGGATTCTCGGTAGGAGAAAAGAGGGTGGGGAGGGGGTCGTATTAACAAAGCTGAGACTTCACGGGAGGGGGTCATATCAACCATTCCGAGTCTTCCAGGGAGAGGGAAAAAGGGTCTCGAGGGGAAAGAGGGTCGTGAGGTGGCTATTTTGATGATGCTCAGTCTTTATTGGAGGGGGAAAAGAGGGTTGGGAGGGGGTCATATTGATGGTGCAGAGGCCTTATAGGATGGGGGGGGGGGGTGTCACACCAGGGACCTGTCACATAGAAGATGCAATTTAACTCACGATAAATATCAATCATAAGTCTATGGCAAAACATGAAACATAGGAATACAATGAATTTTCAATTTATTGTTTCTCTTTTAGGTTACAGACCCTAGGAGTCATGAAATACCTACCAATGACAGTGTTGAGGCTTGATTAGGGGGTGGGCAATCACTTAGCTCCGGCTGAAGGATAATACTGCTGGGCGGCGCTCATCGTTTGCTGCTCCTCTACTTGGTCCTGCCAAATCAATAATAAAAAAAGAAATTCAATATCAACAGATTTTATATCACAAAATTACTTACGCTCTGTCCTATGATATCATAATATCATCTATTTGTAACACTGGGCTTTTCCGGAATGGTCTCTGCTGGCCTTTGATCTTTTGTCTTGGATGAACGTATGCTCCGCATCCCTGTTCACCCCACTATATGCATAGCTGCCAACGTAAATTCGTAATTTTATCCAATTTTGGTTTCAAAGGGAGTACTCTCAATGTTTGAAGAAGGGATGAAGGACTAGGACAAAGTAAAAAAAAAAAAAACACTTTATTCAAGCATTCAAAATAGCTTCATGATTACAAGACAAAGTCCCAGGTGTGACTCTTGTTGAACATTTTCTACGTAATGAGAAGGGTGGGAAATTTCTTTTGTATCCAACTAGCTATTGTTACTGCTTGAATGGAGGTTTTTACCAGGCCTAAAATGTAAGTAATTTTTTGGAACATTGTTATGTCATCAGCATTACTATCGTTCAGATTATCTTCCTGTCCCCTTGAACCAATGCAATCGGCTGAAAAACATCAAGAAGCTATTTTTAAGATCGAGAGGTATGCCATCGTGTATAGAAGAAAAAAATTGAGTACAACCGCAACTCAGAACCATATTTCTTAATTTAAAAAAAATAACTGCAGGGGATACAAGTGTGTTGGATTCTAGTATTCTTCTGCTCTCAATCGATCACTGATCACCTCCACACCTCCTTTGCATGTGTAATATAGTTGAAAACTGGAAAGGAGTTCATAAATAATAATTATAATAATAGATGCAATATAAATAGAGCACGTATCAACTTTGCGGAATGTTCAAGGCGCTTTTCATTATTATTACCCTGGCTTTAGCCTGTCTTTCATCAGCGCACATGGCATTTCAAGGAATAAATATTCCTACCAGGTACCTCATCTGGGTTGAGTGAAGCACAATGTGGATGAATTTCTTGCTGAAGGAAATTAACGCCATGGGTGAGATTCGAACCTACAACCCTCTGGTTGGAAGGCGAGAGTCAGAACCACTACAACATGGGGCCTATTCATATGTAAAGTTTTGGCATGAAAAGTTAATGAAATATTACCGGATGCAGTAGCTGTGTCTGGTATGCATGTCCAAGGTGTGCATATGGGTTGGCCTGGACATATTGCTGTTGAGATAAAAACAAAAACAGACAAATAATCAAGAGGAAATACCAATAGCTGACTAGGGACAATCCCACAAAAATGTCATGCTTGGTATGCCAATTTCTTGCTAACTATTCAATGAAATTCACTGATATTCAGAATGTATGAAATAGAAAGCATATGTTAGACACAAATTAAGTTTCAATGGCCCGTATTCTGATGTTAGGTTTAACTTAAACTAGAGTTTAAATCTGTGGTTTAAGTATGGGAAGCCAAAAGATGGTTGAATCTATAACAGTCAGTGTTTGGTTTACTCGCATTTTTGGCACTCATAGTATTACAAACAGACTTGGAATAAAAACTTAAATAGTTTTCTACAATGTTATAGCATGGGAAAAGAGAGCAGTTAATATAAGGAATATACAGTATAAATAGTTTTGGCACTTTGGGCTTCTCATAATTAAACCACAGATTTGAACTCTAGTTTAAGTTAAACCAGACATCAGAATACGGGCCTATGAGTTTAAATTAATAGTTGTCAAGAAATGGGTGTAATAGACACGAAAATTTTGTGGAATTACGTAGAGCTTAATTCAAACTTCCTTCACTTCAACAGAATCTACATGTAAAGCCACAATCACATTCATGTGGAAGCCTGAATCAAATATGATTCAACATTTTTCATGCATTAGTGATTTGTTATCATTCACGAGTTGAATAACGTCCGAGTGAGAGAAACAAAAACAGGTATACTTCTAATTCAACTACATGACGGTTGTTTCCTACCAGTACCCAAATAATGTACGAGTGAGAGAAATATAAAGAGGTATACTTACTGAAGATGCTAGCTGGAGTTGACCGAGTTGTGTTGAAAGCCCCGTCGGGACCATAGGATGACCGCTAGCCATGCCTGCCATACTGGGTTCTAACGCAGCTGAGCCTCCGTAGACAGCCGACTGCTGCTGCGTTACAAAGACACAATGAAAATGATGAATGATGAATTAAATGATTTTGATAAAGTCAACTCCAAATTTTATTTACCCTTTCAGGACAATAGAACACATTTTGTGTTTGGGTCAATAACTTTTGATGAAGTGCTCTAAAGATATACCAGATATATATATTAAGCAGAAAGAGAAAAAAATCTATACTAATATCTGACCATTTTTATTTTGTTATCATTTGTCGCTGGATGCAGAATTTTTTTTCAAGAATGCATAGGCAATGCAGACATCATCTGTAAAATTGCCATTTTCCATCGCATATTGGCAACTTTTAACTTTTCAGAACGCTTTATGAGGAGGATGATGCAATATGGTGACATAACATTAAATTAGCATGTTCCAAAAAGAAAATTTGAAATTTTCATGTTGCTAATTTAGGAAAGGAATGGTGATTTTGAATTTTTTGTTAAATAATTCCTGTCCTGAAATTTTCATGTTGCCAATTTAGGAAAGGAATAGTGATTGGATTTTTTATAATATAATTTCTGTCTGAAATTTTGGTGTTGCCAACTTAGGAGAGGAATAGTGATTGAATTTGTTGTAAAATAATTCCTGTCCTGAAATTTCACGGTTGCCAATTTAGGAAAGGAATAGTGATTTAATTTGTTTTAAAATAATTCCTGTCATGAATGGGTTAAATTGTGGCCAAGAATCCCTATGAACTTGCATGACAATGCCCTTTAGTAAGTTGACTGGTATCATGCAGCTCCATGGATAAAACTTTTCAAAATACTGTGCACAAATATCTTCCTTACACATTGACTACTAAGTTCTAAAATTCCCATAGACTTTGTGTAGGGACTAGCGGTTCCGGAAGTCAATGGGTTAACCAAAATTTCTTGAACATACTGTGGCAGGGGTGATCTGAGGTTGGACAATGTACGGTGATGTCGGTTGAATCCACTGTTGAGTGCTGGCGGAAGGTAGACTTGCATACGTTACAGCGCCCCCAAGGTTGTACGCTGCTGCGCTTAGCTGATGAGGCATCACTGGCACCCTGTTAAAATGCAGAGGAAATTTAATAATAAATAATAATGATAATAATATCAATAATAATAATAACAATAACAATAATAGTAATAATAATAATAATAGTAATAATAATAATAATAATAATAATAATAATAATAATAATAATAATAATAATAATAATAATCATAATAATATTAATAATAATAATAACAGGTCCATTTATATAGCGTAATCACTATATGCACTGCTGCGCTTGATACTAGTTACTGTATTATTACCCTGGCTATAACTGCCGAGCATGCCAGTTAGGCACTCAAGCATTCCAAGGAATGAATTCTTGCCATGTACCAATTTGCACCTGGCTTGAGTGCAGCACAGTGTGGATAAATTTCTTGCTGATGGAAATTTACGCCATGGGTGGGATTCGAACCGCTGACCCTCTAGTTGAAAGGTGAGAGTCTAAACCACTACCTTTCCAAATACAAAGATCACTGTTTGTGCTACAGCAAAAAATTGGTTTGGTTGCCTTCCATCGAACAACCCAATAAAAATGGGGGAACATGAACATTATAAAGTTTTCAAAAAAAAATCACATCAAATTCGGAAGAATAAAGCTTGAAAATTCACTGTGAAAGGTTTTAAATTGTTTTTTCTTTTTAACACCTTCTTGGAAGCATTGTCAACAAGTTGCAGTAAAGCTTCAGTCGATCACAAGCTTGAATCAAAATCAACGTTTCATACATGTCTCTTTAAAAAAAAGGCAGAGCGTGCACGTATGACAATGCCCATTCAATTTCCAACCAGTCTACAGTTGATTTGCAATCAATCCCAACTTTCTAGCCACATCCCGTAATTCTCCTTTTCCACACAAAATCTGTTTCACAAAACTGCAGAAAAATAAATTGAAAAATTGTATCATTTCTGGCCAACAATCCTATTCTCAAAATACGGTGCACATTGAAGAACCAAACATTTTTTGCCTCATGAAATAGATATATGTATCGGGTCTCTCACCCATTGCGAGCATATAAACTCTCGTACGTGAGTGCGCCGGCCTCGTTCGGTCTTCCCATCCAGTTCGTCGCCGACTGGGGTCCTCGACCCTGTTTGTTAATCTGGTTACGCTTTTTGACGCCTCCGTCAGCGAATTTGCATAGTAAAGGTTCTCCTTGGCTTGCTGTCAAGAAAAGAAGAAAAAAGATTAAAAGAAGAGTCTACACAAAAACGATATCTTTTAACAGAAGCAGAAAAAAATTGGTGAGAATAATAAAAAAAAAAGTTTGAATAAAATCAGACAAGTAATAAAAAAAAAAAAATTATGACTATTTCAAAATTTGAAAAAAAAATGAGCAAATCAGTAAACATTATCAGACATGTTGCCAATTTGATAACATCATGGGGCCATACAAAATACCTTATGACAGGAATCTTGTTGGGACCATATACATATACAATTTCATATCAGGAATATCTTTTTTTTTCATTGTTTATATCTTTTTAAAATAAAAAATCAACATAGAGAAGCAGAGCAAATATTTTGAAAATTTTAAAGAAAATCAGGAATCTTGTGACAGTGGAGACTCTATATTAAGAGATCTTCAAATAATTATCCTGATATTAAGAGGTAAAATTACTTAAATTTTTATTTTAAGGCTTTTATCATTAAAAAATGAATATTGAGGCCTAATAATCTGGAGCTAATAATCTGATCCAAGCTCTTCATAACTTTTTGTTTCTATAACTATGTATTTTGCTTGTCCAAAGCACTTGTTAAAATGAGAGTCAACTATACATCTTCATATTGAGTTTCCACTGTAATCCTAAACTTGTCATCTAATGAGAGACCATTAAACTTCCAAATGACTTCTTTTACACTGAGTTTCTACAATACATCAGACCTCTTTATATTGAGTTTCCACTGTAATCTCAAACTTAACATCGAGTGGGAAACCATTAAACTTCAGAATGACTTCTTTTAAACTGAATTTCTACAATGCATCATATCTTTTTACATTGAGTTTCCACTGTAATCCTAAACTTACAAACCATTAAACTTCAGAATGACTTCGTTTAAACTGAGTTTCTACTGTGCACCAGATCTCTTTATATTGAGTTTCCACTGTAATCCTAAACTTACAGACCATTAAACTTCAGAATGACTTCTTTTAAACTGAGCTTATCAGATCTCTTTATATTGAGTTTCCACTGTAATCTCAAACTCTAGTGGAAAACCATTAAACTTCCGACTGACTTCTTTTAAACTGAGTTTCTAAAATACATCAGGGCCGTATTGCATAAAAATTGCGTATAAACGCAAGTTAGAAAATTTAACGCAACTCCATTTTCAACCAATCAGGAGCGCATATATTGGACTTGCATTTAATTTTCTGAGTTGCGTTTAAACGCAACTTTTTATTCAATAGGGCCCAGGTCTCTTTATATTGAGTTTCCACTGTAATCCTAAACTTATCATCTAATGAGAGACCATTAAACTTCCAAATGACTTCTTTTAAACTGAGTTTCTACAATACATCAGACCTCTTTATCATAAAAATTGCGTATAAACGCAAGTTAGAAAATTTAACGCAACTCCATTTTCAACCAATCAGGAGCGCATATATTGGACTTGCATTTAATTTTCTGAGTTGCGTTTAAACGCAACTTTTTATTCAATAGGGCCCAGGTCTCTTTATATTGAGTTTCCACTGTAATCTCAAACTTACCGTCTAATGGGAAACCATTGAACTTCCGAATGACTTCTTCACACTTCTCTTTTGACTCCATCCTAAAGGAAAAATACAAAAAAATCATAGAATTATGGAAATGGAATGTCTTCATTCTTGTCTTAATAGGCCGCAAGGGGCCAACACATGGTAGAGAGATGTTAAATGTTCCGGAATTTGCACAATGTCCATATTTACATGAATTCAAGGCTTTTATTTAATTCTATATTTTCCTGAAAAATAGCAACGCAGCTATTATTTGGAAAGTTCAATTTCTGGGAACATGCTAATTTTTCTTTTTAAAATTCCAACAATTTATGTTTAACGATAATACAACTACCAGAACTCTGTGTCATACTGTAGCCCTAGAGGGTTACATTATATTGAACAAAGTATGTAGCCATAGAAAAATAAATTCATACATTTCAACCACGGTTCAACCAATCTGCGCACAATTGGTGACCCTTTTTTGTACTCAATAATAATGATCAACTATCTTCAATCATTCTTCACCACGATGAACCTCTTTCAAACCATAATAATGATTATAATACACAACATTTATATAGCGCTTAATATGAAGTGTTCCTGAGCGCTCTTAGCATTATTACCCACCTAAAGCATGGATATCATTTGGCGTTCACTGCATTGAAGGAATTTCTTCCTTCAGGTACCCAATCACCTCACCTGGGTTGAGTGCAGCACAAGGTGGATAAATAACCTTTAAATGCAGCTGTATCACTAGAGAAAAGCTTACCAGATGTACGCAGATTCGTGCGTAGGTCTACTATTACCTTTACAAAAGACAAATCTGGTATTGTGTTGTCCCAATTAACTAAGTTTTTAATTAATTTCTAAAATTATATTTTTTATTTATTGCTAAACATTGTCAATTCATAATTCCCCTACCCCTCTTTGAGATCAGAAAATATGATCAAGTTTTGCAAAACTCATAGAATCCCTTTCTCTCTCTAGCTGATACATTTTCCACATGCGAGCCATGATCAAAATAATCAAACAACGTCAAAACATCTCGGTGTACCAGGATTAAATATAAAAATTATCAAACAAATGTAGGAGAAACCACTTTTCCTTAATACAAGAGCTAATCCAAGACTGTAAGAAGACCTGAGCTTCAAAGTAGGACAGGATTTTTGATCAATAGAGAAAACAACCAGTCTCTCTCGCACCATTTTCTCAGGAATTTTCGCTTCATCGAGGGCTAAGGGGTATCCCTCCCAGCACTGGAACCTAACCTGACTACCCAATGAAATCCATTTGAGTTTAATCTGTGCTGCTATCGGATAACTGGCAAGAATCCACTGACTTTGACTTTTCTCTAAGATGTCACTAAGTTAGCTAGAAACTCTGGGGAGAATTCTATCGCGATTGATTCGTCTGGGCCTAGTTCCCCTGGATGGGTAGTCTACAAGAACAGACCCAATCCATGCAATATATCTACAGTCAAACCTGCTCTAGCGACCACCTGTATATAAAGATCACCTGTCCATAAAGACCACCTTTCTGGTTTCCTTTGGAAGCAATTTACCTGTTGATGAACCTGTCTCTAGAGATTCCCTACTCTTTAAGACGGGGTTTTCCGTCTCCGTTGGATGGTCTTTATTGATATGTTTGACTGTAGTGTGACTTAAGTGACTAAATATCAAATATGATCCAGGTCTGAGGGGGAAGCCTAGCATATCTATACTACTCAAGGAAAGTTAGGGTTCACTTTTCATTTCACTATGGTCTTACTTTTCAGGATGTGTGATGGAATGAGAGAGATCATACAGCAACCAAGATCACTCATGTGTGACAATGATTACAATGTGTCTGATAACATGCGAGACAGTTTGATTTGGGGACATTTTCAGAAATTTAAAACCTCATATAAAAATGTATATATGCATATTTTATAGTGATCCTGATCATTTTGCATGGTGTACTTCCAATATGATGGAATGAACAGGGATAAAAAAATGTTGGATCCCTGAAGAATCTTTTCCTACAACGTGGAGCACTCTATGGAGACTCTTTTTGGATAGTCCTTGCAATCTTTGGGGAAAATAGAATAACAAATCTGGGGGGTGTTTCATCAAGATTTGTCACAGAGACAATTAGTCAGCGCTGACCAATTCTTTGATTGTGATTGGACAAAAAGAACTATCGCTGACAGTTGCTATGGGAACTGTCGGAAAATTACTCCTTGTCGCTGCGACAAATCTTGATGAAACACCACCCGGATATACAAATATTTTTACAAATTTTCAAAGTTCTGTCCCTGTTCATCCCATATTAGGGTTTATTTGGCTGTTTCACTTATAGATCGGTCATAGGCATTGGCCCCGTCTAACACAATGATTCCTACTCATAAGACGCACAATGAAACTAAACTCAATTGAAAGATTTTTGTGTTGGGTAGATAAATAATTGAAATAATTCTTGCCTTATCCCAACATGGGTAGACACTGATTGACAGTGCTTTACCAAGAAGCTGTGAAAAAAAATTCACAGGTATTCTCGGGTAGGAATCAAACCCACGATAAATTTGCTTGAACCGGGTCTGCGTAATCAGACTACAACCGAGCCGTGCAGTAAATTTATAAATCAAACGTTTCTGTAAATGGAGACAGAGCGCAGGGGAGAAGAGGGTGGATGAAATGCAGAAACTTTATTTTCCACGCNTCCCTATTGATTCGTCTGGGCCCAGTTCCCCTGGATGGGTAGTCTACAAGAACAGACCCAATCCACGCAATATATCTACAGTCAAACCTGCTCTAGTGACCGCCTGTATATAAAGACCACCTGTCAAAAAAGACCACCTTTCTGGGCTCCCTTGGAAGCAATTTACGTGTTAATGAACCTGTCTCTAGAGATCCCCTGCTCTTAAAGACGGGGTTTTCTGTCTCCGTTGGATGGTCTTTATTGATAGGTTTGACTGAAGTGTGACTAAAGTGACTAAATATTAAAATATGATTTATGTCTCAGGGGGATGCCTAGCATATCTATACTATTCAAGGGAAGTTAGGGTTCATTTTGTAACATTTTCATTTCACTATGGGCTCACTTTTCATGATGTGCAGTGGAGCGTGAGACATCATACAGCAACTGAAATCACTCATGTGTGACAACGATTACAGTGTGTATGATAACATGCGAAATAGTTTCATTTGGGGGTGGGGTATTGCCAGAAATTTAAAACCTCATATAAACATGTATATGCATATTTCATAGTGATCATTATTATTTTGCATAGTGTACTTCCCATATGATGGAATGAACAGGGATAAAAACTTGTATTCCTAAAGAATTTTTTCCTCCAAGGTGCAGCACTCTATGGAATCTCTTTTAGGATAGACCTTGCGATCTTTGAGAAAAATAAAATAACAAATGTAATGCAAATCTGATACACAAATACATTTTAAAAATTTCAAAGATTTAAATCTGTTCATCCCATATTAATGTATATTGCCTGCTTCAATTATTATAAATCAGTCATAAGCATGACCCCGCCTTACACAATGATTCCTACTCGTAGGACGCACAATTAGAATAAACTGCTTAAACCGGGTCTGCATAATCAGACTACAACCGAGCTGTGCAGTAAATTTATAAATCAAACGTTTCTGTAAATGGAGACAGAGCGCAGGGGAGAAGAGGGTGGATGAAATGCAGAAACTTTATTTTCCACGCCAAGACGCTCCGCTGCATTGGCGATGCTGGCAGTATTAATGAAGCTGGTCGGGTAACGAGAGCGGCGCGGCAATCGTTAGCGATATTTGCACATCAAAGGTCTCGTCTTGGAATGTGATGATGAATGTCAATATCCGAGGTACGTGGGAATCGTAAACCTTTTCTTGCAATCTACCTTAGCGTTTCAAATGGAATTTTTCCCTTCGTCTACCACTTCGTCCAGTATCAAGTCCATGTATTTACTCTTGGTGAATTCTCAGGAATATATTTTCCACTTTCAGTTTATAAATCAAGTTTTTTTTACTTCCTTTACGCTTTCTACTATTTCATTTCTTCTTTTATAACATCTCTAGTCAATCTATGAAAACCAGTCATAAAAGATACGTGAGCAAACCCACCATGAACAAAACTTAATTGCAATCCGTTAACTATGTATTCTTAGTAAGACTTGTTCAATTGATAAGGGATAAGTCTACACACTCTTGTTCTTCTTACTCACATTCAACGCCGAAATCAAGACTAATTTTCCTTCTAATACAATCACTACCTCAAAATGTTACGGATCACTCTTAAAATAGTATATACAAGTTTTAATCAAGGTTTTCTACAACTGGAAACACCCACATGTAACTCTTTTGAATGTGATCAAACATGATGAAATAAATTTCACACATGAGTGATTTCAGTCATTGAATGATATCTCTCACCTCAGTGTACATCCAGATACATCCAGATACCATTAACCCATTGACTACTGAATTCTGTAATCCCAATAATCTTTGTACAGAGATTGTCCGGTTCCAGTAGTCAAAGGGTAATCTGCAAGCAAATACGCTAGGCTTTCAGTGTGTGCATGCGCAGAGCTTGATACAGGGTATGCATTGTGTGACTACATTACACACAGCATTGTTCTTTCCTACAGCCTAATGCAGTGTGTCATGTAGTGAAAGATTGCATACTCTGTATCATGCTGACACCAAAAGCCTAGGGTCTGTGCTTGCAGACTAGTTAAAGGGTAAAAAGGGGATCTTCGCTTTTTTTCATTGGTGTGTTTTCGTTCATAGACACAATTGCCCCCGCCCNCATTTCATTTCTTCTTTTATGAGATGCATCTCTCTTCAATCTATGAAACCCAGTCATAAATGATACACAAGCAAAAACACCATGAACAAAATTTAATTGCAAATCCGTGAACTATGTATTCTGAGTAAGACCTGTTCAATCAGTAAGGGATGTGTCTACACACTCTCTTCTTACTCAAATTTAACGCCTAAATCAAGACTAATTTTACATAAAATAAAAAAAAAAAGTACCTAAAATGTTACGGATTACTTTGAGAAAAAGTAAATATTTCCATCAAGAGTTCTACATCTGGAAAACACAAATGTAACTCTCTTGAATGTGATCAAACATGATGTAATAAATTTTACACATGAGTGATTTCCATCATTGAATGATATCTCTCGCACCAGAGTACATCGCGAAAAGTGTGACCATTCACAAGTGATACGATTAACCCATTGACTACTAAATTCTGTAATCCCAATAAACTTTGTACAGGGATCATCGGGTTCCAATAGTCAAAGGATAATCTGCAAGCAAATACCCTAGGCTTTCAGTGTGTGCATGCACAGAGCATGATACAGGGCATTGTGTATTGAGAGATTGCATATCCTGCTCACAGCAAAAGCCTAGGGTCTGTACTTGCAGACCAGTTGAAGGGTAAAAAGGGGATCAGTCACTTCTTTTTCATTAGTGTATTTTGGTTCATAGACATATTTGCCCCCCCCCCCACCTTCCTTCATTCATTCCTGATCTCTCTCTATTTCCAAACCTATTTCCATCGTTCTTCTCGCATCGATATTGTAATCGTCGGGTAACCCAAGGCGAGCTCTTGTCACGATTCACAGACTTAAACATTCAGAGCATGTCTTCGTTCCATGACTTGACTTCCAAATTAAACTGTGACAAGGGGTGCGAATCAGGCACTGAATAAACCGCACTATATTGTAATTGTAGAGGAGTAACGAGGAGGGGATGGGGAGAAGGGAGAGGGACGGGGGAAAGGGAGAGGGGAGGGGGAAGATGGGAGAGGGAAGGGGGAAAGGGAGAGGGGAGGGGAAAGAAGGGAGAAGTGAGAGGGTAGGGGGAAGATGGGAGAGGGTAGGGGGAAGAATGGAGAGGGGAGGGGAAGAAAGAGAGAGAAAGGGGAAGAAAAAAAGAGGTGGGGGAGAAAGGAAAGGGGGAGGAAGGGATAGAAATGTGGNGGGGATGGGGAGAAGGGAGAGGGACGGGGGAAAGGGAGAGGGGAGGGGGAAAAAGGGAGAGGGAAGGGGGAAAGGGAGAGGGGGAAAGGGAGAGGGGGAAAGGGAGAGGGGGAAAGGGAGAGGGGAGGGGGAAGATGAAGAGGGGAGGGGAAGAAAGAGAGAGAAAGGGGAAGAAAAAAAAAGAGGTGGCGGAGAAAGGAAAGGGGGAAGAAGGGAGAGAAATGTGGGGAAGAATGAAGAGGGGTTGGTATGAAAAGAGAGGAGCAGGAAGAAGTGGAAGGAGAGGGGGAGGTAGGGAGGAGAAGGGATAGGGGTGGAGAAGAAAGTCAGTGACAAAGGAGGGGGAAAGTGTGGGAGGGGAAAGAGTAGGATGGGGAAGGTGGATAGAAGAAGAAGGAAAGTCAGGGGAGAAATGGGCCAAGTGAAAGACAGAAGAGGGAAAGGGAAAGGGAATAAGAAGGTGGAATAAATGGTAGGGGATGGAAAGTGAGGGCACATGCAGAGAGGTTACTGAATGTTTTAATTTTGATTTTCATTTGCCTGTAGCATTCAAACAACTTGTAAATAGACAACTTTCTTTATGTATTCAAATTTATTCACATTTTCCCAAGAGGAACTTTGTATTCAGGTGTCAAAAGATGATGAGAGGATAACAGTCAGAATGCTACTTGCATACATTAACGTTGCTAGGTTGGACAAACATTGTGGCTTGACCAATCTAGAAACAACTATAGCATGTTATCCACATTCCTTATACATGTATTGAAATAGAATTATTTCATATCACGTGAACAAATAGTTTGTCATTATGAATGTGACAAAGAATACATTACGAAAGTGGTCTTGTGTATGGATTGTTCCATATTCGTATAGCTAGGTAAACAGGTGGATACAAAATGGTATCTTTGAAATGTGAAGTCAAACTGGAAACTGAAATCCAGAGATTTTGATACCTCTTATTGAGTGAAATGGGCAAAGTCTCCAATTTTCTTTGATGGCATGTCTGTCTACATGGATGGGCTAAAGCGATGGGGAGCAAAAATAGACAGATTTTTTTAACGTACCTTGCAAAGCCTACGCCCCGGCTGTCGTGTGTGGTGGTATCGCGTAATATCCTAGTACTGATAACGTGACCGATGGGCGCCAGCATACTTTCTAGAGCTTTCTCGTCGATACTGTGAGGCAGGTTGGAAATATACAAATTGGTTGGGTCCTGTTCTTGTTGCTGTGGTTGTAAATGTAAAATAGAAAAGAAAAAAAAAGAAGAAAATTGTTACAACTTATCATATCAACCTGCCATTTATTGTAAATAAAAGGGAAAAAATGAAGAAAATTGTTTAAACTTTTCATATCACTCTGCTATTTATTGTAAATAAAAGGGAAAAAAACAAAGAAAATTGTTGCAACTTTTCATATCAATCTACCAGTTATTGAAAGTTAAACTTCAACAATAGATTTTTTCTGGCATATAAAACATAATAATTTTGAAACTGACAAAAACTCATTAATTTCAATCTAGAACATGAACATAATAACGCTTTCATCATCTCTCCTGTCGACTATCAGATCCCAATACAAAAACAGCTCTGCTGCCATCTACTGTTGGAGATTTCATCACACCATTTATATTCCCCTAATAAAGAAATAAATTGATATGAATAAAAAGGTTGCTTACTTCACAATATGTCCCAACATACTTTCCCCTCCCCTCCTTCCTCTTTTAATGGGGAACCTGCCCCCCACATCCCCCTCCCCCTGCCCTAGCACCCATTCCCTGGATACATACTTGCATATAAAAAAAAAACAAGTTGCACAAGACAATTTAGTAAATTACAAACCTTTGATCAAAGAAAACAGATCATGCCGTAAAATGATAAACTTTGTGTCATACAAAACCTCCAAAATTTTGTAATCTAAACCAAGCATATCTCGGATAAATTGGCTTTATCTTCTATATCTCCATTAGCCAATCATCATATATGAAATGATATGTCCCCCCCTCATAACGACCTCAATCCATCAGTCCGATATCCATTAGCCCATATATTTGGTTTAAATCTCGGCCAGAAAAAATGACCCGCTCTGGATTCCTATAGAAAACAAACTCTGTTTCTTCTGGCGATTTTGTGTGAGAACTTACAATCTTTAGGTCTGCCAATTCAGACATTTGTTTACACCGAGATCGGGTCGTAAGAGTGTCTAAATTATCGGACTCTGTCGGCTGCTAAAGTAATGGCTCCTTTTGCCCAGGGAAATATTATTTTGATTTTGCTCTTCTTTACTCAAGCTGTAGTTGTATTTTGCAATCCTGTATATCTTTTCAGAAAGCACTTCACTCATAGCCTAATGAAATTTTGCTCAATTCCCATATACAGTCTGTGCCAGTAGACTAATATTAAACAGCACAAGTAGTCTGATATCAAGCCTGGGGGAATTAATGCTCATCACTCGGCAGTTGGACCACTGGCATCGAATATATTTCAGAGCTTTTGGGATAATCCTGAGCCAAATATCTTCTCAAAATTGTTATGATGAAGGATGATAGATTCAAAGTCATATCAGTCAATATTATGAAGTTGTATTTTGATACTTTGACATGGCTGATTTAGAAACCACTTGAACTCAGAGAAGGGAGATCATTATTATCTATATTTTTCCTTAATTTTATTTAGATCAAGTTAAGATCGCAAAAGATTTGCCCTGATAATAATTAATTTCTATAATAGAAAGAATAAAATCATCCATCATTACAATTTGAGGGATCTAGAAGTTGCATATAACATGGCAAGACATGAAATTTATTAGATTAAAAAATGCAAATTACAATTAAAGAAGGATAGTAGAAAGAAACGCAAACAAAGAATAAATAAGAACATAAAAGAAAAGTTCATTATGAAAGAAGATAAATCTGTATACCACACCCTTCTTTCACATTGAATAAGGCTATTCATATTTAAATCAAGACTAACAGTACCTAGAATTAAAAAAATCTCTAAATAGTCCATGGCCCATTCACTGATTAAATCCCAATTTCAATTCCAAAATCTTAGGGCCTTAAAAGATATCAGGTATCACTCTACGACCTACTTTCCAGCTTTATAAAGTTTTTTTTCTATCAAAGAGAGAAGGAAAAAATTTAGAAAGAAAGAGAGGAAGAGAGGAAGTTTTGACAGGCCGGTGAAAAAAAATCTGGTTTCTGATCTGGCAGGGTTAAACTGTCTTTCTAGTTCAACGTGCTTATTTCCCCCTTGAGGGTTTTGTACTTACAAGAAACAATGAGCTTTTGTTTTAAGGAGATTACCACTGATATTGGGTCAATATTTATTTAGTTCAAGAACTGAATGGCATGTTAAAGTCAATGATAACTCTAGTTTTGGGGTAGAAACTACGGTAGAAATCAATCAAGATTGAAAATGGTTGGAGGTTATTTTGCAAAGAATGCTCCACAAAATGCACAGAATTTGTATGATATTGAATAATTAGCATGAATACAGTGTGGCAAGTGTTGTTAAAGGAACATATAAATGATAGAGGAATGAAAAAAAAATGGCTCTCAATTGCCAAACAATTGACCACAAATGATATCTGTGTTTAGCTACAGAGGAGGCTTGTGGAGATTAAAACAAATATATTAACCTATATAATGAACCAAGTTTTGAAAATATGATGACACACCAATTTTGGAAGTTTGGTGGACCAGAAAACCAAAGCTGCAAACAATTTTTCTTCATAAAATCCACACTAAGAGGAAGAATTTCATGATAATCAAATAGTTTGAGTCAGCGACCCCCTCTGGAGTTTAACACTCCCAGTCAGTCCAGGAAGTTTTCTCTTACGTGCGTAACCATGGCAACACGGAGGCATCTTCTGTGCCGTTTCCAGCGGGAGGGATGCTAACTTGCCTTTGAAGTTCTGTGTGATACTGGAGTGGTTGGCGCACAGATTCACAGCATGGATTTGTTTTTTATCCCTAGATTCGACGTGAGGGAATCCCGAATTTTGTCAGTTTTGGGGAGAAATGTTCAACAGGTGTTTGCCAGTTGTGTTGTGTTAGATGAAAATAAATTTGGTGATGATTCAATGATTTCTGTTCAAGCACCAAGATCTTCCTCATCGAAAGCAACACACAAAGAGTAATGCGTGGGACTGTTTTCGGCAAAGGAGAAAAAATAATGTGAAAATTTAAATCTTGGGGAGATAGATCCCAATGGTTGGACAATTTAAATCCCATTTATTTTGAGAGAAACTTATTCATATCTACTAGTCTCCACCCATCTGTGTTTACGTTTGTCTTTCTTGAGATAGAGGTGTTGGAATGAGGATAGAATGAGTAAGAAAAGAAGAAAGAAAGAGAGAGAGAGAGAGAGAGAAGATGTTAAAAGAGAAAAAAAGAGAAGCCGATAGAGCGACAGAGAGCGCAACAGGGAGAGAGAGAGAGAGAGCAACAGGGAGAGAGCGCAACAGGGAGAGAGCGCAACAGGGAGAGAGAGAGCAACAGGGAGAGAGAGCGAGCGTGACAGAGAGAGAGAGAGAGAGAGAGAATGTTAAAAGAAGAAGCCAAAGACAATTACAGATGCAGACGGAATCCTTCAAAGTGGGTTCCTTTTAGTTAGGGCAGATAAGAAAGGAAAAAAACATGAAACTATATTCAGACTAATCTAGTCTGAATAACACAGATCCCAGTAAAACCAGGTTAAGAACATAATTAGCCAAAATCTTCTGGAAGCTTTAGTAACCAGTCTCATGTTGACAACATTAATAGCTTTCATGATTAACTTTGATGGGCTTCAGACATATTCATTGGTGAAATTTCTTACATTTATATGCCATGTATATGCTCCCCAAACACCTGAATTCTTGGGCCCAAAATAGCAGATTTGATCATTATTATAAGTACGAAGTTGGATCATGAATTGCTTTGGAAATCCATTTCCCACAGAAATCATGAAATGGTGCAAGTGCACTTCACAAAATTCTCTTTCAGAAAATATATCATCACAAAATATTGAAATCAAAATACCTAAAAATCCTAAGAAAATAGGAACCATTTTTCACTTTTCACAAGCTAAATCTCTTTGTGTACTGAAATAAGTACCCTTTGGGTTTGTCTAAATAAAAGCAGAACTGCTACTATTAGACTATGGCTATTACACTAGGGATTTGTGATTACATTTGAATGGTTGAAAGTACACTTCAATATCAAAATGCTATACAGCCTCTAGCTAAGGAAAATGGAGCTGGGATTGGAACAAGGGCCTGCAAAAATACCTGTAAGCTAGCGCAAACAATATTTGGATAGAAACAGATATTGTGCGGTACAAGAAACACCTATCGCGTATCGGTTGGTGGAGTGGTGATAAGTTTCTAGACTGTGCATTCATCCAACTGTAATTCTGACATTGAACCAAGTATCTCAAACTACCTTGCTAAATGAATAGAAATATTAACAAATGAATAATACAAAAGAATATTTCCAGAAAATACCTCTTTCTAAAATTTGAGAGTGATCCCGTAGTTTGTGTATTGTATACAGACATGTAAGAAGGATATAAAATAGAACGAATAAACTCATTGCTAAATGAATAGAAACATAAATAACTAATCAACTAGTGATGCATAAACAAATAACCAAATAAATCAATGAATAAACAGAAAAAATATATATAGGTTATTTTTTAAACTTCTTTAGCACTTACCTTTGCCATTTGTGCCAAGATATTTTTCTCCTGTAAATCCTTGACTGCTCTTTGCGCTGAAAGGGCATTATCAAAATCAACAAAACCATAACCTGTGTAAAAGAGACAACAGAGAAAGATTATTCATTAATAGGCAGGTTTAATGATTATACTTGCAAATTCAATGCATTCTCCATACACAAAGGCAGTTTTCGACAACTCAAAAATATACCACGGCTTGCCAGACATAGCAACAAGTAGTGCATTTGAAGATAAAAGTTTCGCAAAGTCATTTTCATTTGTATTAATAGTAACATCTACGGTATAAGGGGGTGTTGTTCAAAATCAACTGCAACTTTGCAAATTGTAACACACATTTTCATACTTTGTGCATTCAACAAGACGCGCATGGAACAATGATTTTGATTGGCACATTCCGATCAACTGCAACTTGCAATAAATTGCAACTTTTGAACAACACCCCCAAGACTAGAAATGATGCCTCCGCCACCACCTTATTTTAGAGGAATCACACACATATGGCACAAGAACAAATATCCTTGTTCATTAAAACTGATATCGAGATTTATGTGCCTTTCTCAAGAGGCAAATTTCAAAAAATTCCTAAACAAGTATTGTATGATCACCAACTTTGAGTTGAGGGAGCATTGTATATCAATGGTTCACACCTACAGACAAATATGACACTGTCTACCCTACGTGCTCATCCTAATTTAAACCCTGTCAAATGAGCTCTTACATCAAGTTTCTGAGACAGAAAAAATTGGGACATTTTCACAGGTCGCAGAAGTGTCGCAAAAACACTACACTAATGGTGGAAATGATAGAATTAAAGGCATTGTCACACATTACCATGGCATTTTGTTGTTAAAAATTATCAAATAAGGCTGTCTGACCTATATGCATGTTATTAAATTCAGATCGATGAAAAAACAACAAAGAATGCAAAAAGAAGGAAGTTATACAGGCACTACAATACATATAATAATGCAAAGCACCTTGAGCACTCTGCAGAGTGGAAACGTGCACTATAGATATTGTATCTATCATTATTATTATTATTATTATGATTTTTATTATGATTATTATTATTATTGTTATCATTATTATTATTATCATCAATATTATTATTATTATCATTATTATTATTATCATTATTATTATCATTACTATTATTATCATCAATATTATTATTATTATCATAATTATTATTATTATTATTATTATTATTATTATTATTATTATCATCAATATTATTATTATCATTATTATTATCATTATATCTATTAAAATTGAATAAAGTGTACTCTGAAAAGTTGTTTTACTTTTGAACAGTATGCCTATGTTAAGTCATATTTCTAATCTTAGATTTTTTTTAGCACTCAACATTGATTTTGAAGCCTAATATTTTCAAAGCTTAGTTTATATACACCGTCAACCATTCAGGTAGTATTTAGGATCTGGCAGTTGCAAAAATTTTAACGAAAATGCTACTCCTGCCAGCCGATGTCCTTTCTACCAAATGTCATGGCATCTCGTAGCAAGTGTCACTTTCCTGCACTATCGCGGTAGTCTGTGGAATCCATCAGTATCGCACCATTAACTCAATGAAGGATTTTTCTGCACCCTCTCTCTTTCTTTCTCTCTTTTTTTCTTCCTTTTTTTTCTTTCTTTCTTTCTTTCTTTCTCTCTTTCTCTCTCTCTCAATTTGTCCCACCATGCCCTTTCTCTCTAATGTACCAACCATTATACTTAATAACATGACCTATTGGGAGATATTTATTCCGCTTTTATTTTAGCAATCAACTTGAGAAATTAATATGAATGGATTATCAAGGAGAATATATGCATGTGTTTTTTTGAAAAACTAAAATGCTCATTGCTTTTCTTTTTTCTAATCAGATATGATTATTTATTTGGGGTAACATGAGGGCACTTACTTGGCTCATCAATGTTTAATAATACTGCTTAATTCTGCTTAATGCTGCTTAATATGAAACAAAGGGAAACATCTAAAAATGAAGTAAGATTCTTCATTAAGAACTGAATAAGAAACAATTTAACATTAGTTGCAAATTTTTAACTCTCTTTAAATCTCTATTTACATCTTTAATCTGATAACAAACGAAAAAAGGGATAACTTTGTGCAAGAAATCTTTTGAACAACCAACACATTCATCGCATCAAATATTGACAACGTGTCAGATAATTCAGCCAGGTATTTCCATTTTCACTTTTTATTCTGAGAACACAGACGGGAAATTCAATTTCAGTTCAACAAGATTGAATTACAATCCCCTTACACAATCTCAGGGGTAGTAATACAAACAGTGTTATAAGCAGAGGGATGTTAGGACACCAATTTCAATCTCCACGTTGCAATTTTCATGTAATTTCAAAATGAACGATTCAATTTCTTGCCAATAGAGAGCTTCCTATATAGGAGGCAATTTTCAGAAAGATAATCCACTTTACAATGAGGAAACAAGAAGTAGGTACTTTACCTTTTTTCTTTTAAAACTACATTTGCATACTTTACAATTATGCTTACAACTTGTTCTGTACCTCGGAAATATCAAAATAATAACATCTATTAAATATTTTAGTCATTATAGTAGTCTATGACATTTAATTCAAATAAATATCTATTCCATTGTCTGTCATCTTTCTCACTGTATCATGCCAACGGTATCGCGATACGGCTAGCGCATATTACCTCAATGCCACACAAACACAGCAAATCGATACATGTGCCACGCCCCCCCTAAAAAATCCTGGATCCGCCTGTTACAGATGCCACCTTTTGCAGCTCATTATCAGAGTCAATGTCCTAACGATCCTTGACCTATCGCAGTTGCGACCTTCTGTCCATCAACCCTATCCCATGTCATAAACATACTGTCATGATGGTATCCTTCAAGAGGCAAATTCCCAGGGGAAAATATGGATGTTTGGATCTCTTTGTGATGATAATCTGCTCATTATAATTTTGAAATAGCCATCTGAGGATGCTTATAGAACAGCCATTATTTGCTCCCAATTTCAGACACAAAATGAATTGCTTTTGATTGCAAAAACTTGAAATATGGACATATTTATCTTTTTAACACACCTGTAAAAATTTGTCAATGATCTAAAATTGGGCTTCTTTATAGTTCCTGGATCTCACTCATTTGACATACTTTTCATTTAAGGACTTTCCATTTGATTTTTCTTCTCATAAGTGTGGAAATTTCATTTCATTGTTCTATCGTATTCATTAGCAGCAAATTAAATATGGGTCAAACAATTCCTATCAGTGTGAAATTTGTCCTGAGTAAACTACAGAAACAAAAGAAATGCTGTAATCCAAAAAATGAGTAAATTTGAACCATTTTTGTAATTTTTAAACTAAAATTCGCCTGTGCAACCAATGATTATAATGGTGCAGAATAACTTCCAACCATTTTCCATCTCAATGCAATTTCTGTACCACAACACAGTCTTTCTATTTCTTTCCAGGAAGTGCGTTTTTGTAAGGGGGGAGGGGGTGGTCCAATCATTATGCAACCCCCGTTGATAATTGTCACTAAAAGTAGCCATCTAGAGAAACAGATCACTGATTTGCAGGTTTAACCTTAAAGTTCAATGGCAAAATTATTCCTTTGCTGCCTCTCCAAATCACACCCAAAAGGGCCATTGAAGATCAGAGAAATATTTTAATTCATAAGCGGAGAAATATTTTGATTCACAGGAGGTTTGCAGGAAGTAATACAAAAACTTGGGGCATTCAGAGACAATTTTAATAGCCTCACACCTCTATGATTCCTGCGCATTGAGTTTTAGGGTCATTCCCATGGAAATATTGATAATATATTTTTATTTCTACATTTTCATGGAATTTGCAACCTGGCTTTTGGATAGATAGAATTAAAATTGAACATCAAATGTAAAATGAATGTCAGAAATAAATCATAAAAACAATTATAATAGTGGCTACTTGCAACAACGCATAGCTCCACCTTTGAGTGCTCATGAAGCTATGACGATAAAAAAAAAATAAATAACAGAGGAAATTAATGACGAAATACAAAACAGAAGCCGAAATATCATGACGCTAAATAATAGTGCAGTATTATGATGAAACAAACAAATCTAGAAATTATGCTTTAAAAAATCTAGTTAAATTTTAACGCTTTCCATTTTACAAGAGGAGCAACCAAATGTTCCTGGTAAAATGGTCATTCATTTATTTCATTTCCAGGACCCCAATCACATATAAATTCACAAGGAACTGTGTTGCTCCTTGATAATATGGAAAGTTGCAAAATTTAAACAAGATTTTTGTTTTGATAAATGTTATTTTTCTTACCTTTACACTGTTTAGTTTCTTTATCAAGTATTGCCTTAGTGGATACAATGGTGCCATATCTGCAGAAAAGAAAAGAAAAACATTTCTTTTTTAATAATCAATAAATTTTTGCACATTCTCACAATCAAAACTCTCAGCAAAGGGAAGATCTGTACAAGAGGAAGAAGAAGAAAAAGAAAACAAAATAAGTAAGATTAACATATTCCTCAACAATTTGAAGCTTTAAGTGGAAAAATATATCTCTAGGAGAGAACGGAAAGCAAAAGTTTTCAGAATGAGATAAAGTATACACATTTCTCTAGATTTGATACACTTAATGGAAGAAGTACCTAACTGTATAGATCTTATTTGGTAATGACCACACGTGATTTGTACACAATATCTATTGGAAGTTAAAGGTACAGCAAATTCATGCAATTAAGATGACACCAAAGAACAATTTCAGCTATCATTTCCCAACCCTGAATGTCAATGCTCAACCATAATTTGTGCCTATTCCTCAAAGTAACTATCACTCAAATGCTACAAATTTGCCAAGATTGAAAAGCCAAGCATCCCATCATGCACCATTGCATTCGGCAAGTCCAATGCTGCGGTCATTACTTCCTTTTCATCGACTTAATGTGCAATTTTCCCACTATCTTCTATCCATTTGCCAATTTCCCTGATTCATACTTCAATGCCAATGCACTAGCATCAAATCAAATCATTTATTTTATTTTTCAATTTCTTTGATAATAATACAGTCATATGATAAGTATATTAATGATACACATATTAATATTGAACCTAAAAAAATACTGAGCTTGATTTTTTATAGCATATCCCACCGAAATTCCCAAATTTTGATGTGTTACATTAAAAATACTAGAGGTGGGAAGAGGAAAAGAAGAATACGTGAAGGAAAGGGAGAAACACATACAGGTACAAAGTGCAATAAAAATATTTGGAGGAAAATATGAGATGGAGCTTTAGAAAGAAGCTGAGAAAAAGCACATGGGGACAGATGGGGTTAAACCAGCCGTTTACAAACAGAAATGGTCATAGCTATGGTGTGTACTCTCCAGTTAGAGTACAGGGTGAAGACCACACAAAATCTATAACAGATGGGACTATGGCTTTGCTGAATATTTGGGGGCAAATCAACCCAAAATAGCAGTTTTCTACAATGTAATAAGTGATATAAAGACATAAGTCCTCATAAATCCACTCCCAAATGCTTTCAGTGATCCCTAAATCATCTAGCTTCTGATGCCCAGAATCATTCGACAGCTAGATCCTTTTTACAGATTTCTGATTTTATCATTTTCTCTCGCATTGCTGAATTACATTTCAATTTTTTTTCTATCTAGGTGTACACCACTGTGAGCAGAAGGGACAAAAGCCTGGGACAAAGTAAACAATTTCATTTCAAGCAACAACAATAGCTAGATGGACACAAAAGAAATTTCTCATTTGGTGGTAAAACGTTGAACAAGAGTCGCACCTGGGGCTTTCTTTTGTGGACATGAAGCTATTGTAAATGATTAAAGTTATGTTCTTTGTCCCAGCCCTTTATCCCTTTTGCTCACAGTACATGACTGTTTTAGATCATGAACAAATATATTCATACAAACAAAAAAGTCAACCGACAAAATGCAAGCACTTTAAACATTTTGCAGAATCTGATTCCAAACAAAACTAAGACCAAACAAATAATTAGATCATTTTCAAACATTACAAGAAATCTAAACATCAGAGCACTGAGCAACAATCTAAAGCCAGCTTGCTTGGCCCCTCCCCCTGGAACTGCCGAGGACTGATGCATTCTGGGAACTGAAAGAAACTAGGTCGGTAGGGTCATCATAACACAGGGGGTCCTGGGAAGACCAAAAGGCGGATCAAGAAGCTTTGTAAGGTTTATTTATCATTTTCTTCCGAGCTCAGCTCATCGCTATTTAGTCCAGTTGAGGACTGTGTGTTCTAATAGCACCCATCTCTGCATATTCTCTTACACTGAACACACAGGGACCTTAGAGCCTCCAGAGGGGTATACAGATCAGAGGGTAATGTAAGGACTCTTTGGTTGAGTGCTATGCAGTCCCTGTGTGTTCAGTATAAGAGAATATGCAGAGGTGGGTGCTATCAGAACACACAGTCCTCAACTGGACTAATCGCTACTGGTAGTTCCTTCCTGTCTCATTCTCCATCCGCAGATCCAAAAGCAAGTTTTGTAAAATATTTGGTACAAACTTTTGGGACACCTCAGGGCTTGAAACGGGATTTCATGGATTTCATCAGGGGCATAACATGCAAGGATTTTTGATGAAGGCCGCTTTTCTATGTTATCTTGTATTTTCCTATGTTTATTATGTCTTTTGAAAAGACGAAATAAATGTTCTATTCTATTCAATTCAATTCTACTCAAGATAAGACAGTAGAGGGCACCAATGGCAACTAACTTGGCTTGCCGTAGGCTAATACGAGCCCTATCTTTACTGGTCTCTAATGGTAGACACAGAGAATACTGTATAAGCCAATATTTTAGAGTACAGATATTTTCGCGATTTCTGACCAATTTGACACATTAGCGGGTTGTTATTTTCACGTTTTTGACAGTGTTTGTACACAAATGAATGTGCATCATGAAGAGTGGATATTTTCGCGAGGCCATAACCACGAAAATAGCGAAAATAAAAACCCCGCGAAAATTTCAACTTATACAGTAACCACACCTTGAGCACTCTGCACAGAGTGGATTAACTAGATGGATTATATTAAACATTGTAAAATTTGAACACATGCCTTTTTTATTTAATTTCTACAACTCCACTACTGGAATTAAAAGAGATTTTGGTGACCGTCTTTCACATCTTTACTTTCCAGAGAAACACTCATAGAAGAAGTTTTAAAAGTATATCACGAAACATGCTTCTACTGACAGTTGCAAAATTAAGGTGTCTCAAATCATCTAAAACTTATCTGAAAGATATAGGCCACGATATTACCCGTCAAAATGCATTCTTCCAAGCAAAAATGAAGCAAAAATGAAGCAAAAATGAAGCAAAAATGAAGCAAAAATGAAGCAAAAATGAAGCAAAAATGAAGCAAAAATGAAGAAAAAAACTGAAGGACTCCGGTTCAGGAATGTGCGCTTATAAAAACGACGCCTAATTCACCGCTTTCTCTGTCAGGGACATCATAAAGCAAATTCCCTACTCATCTTCCACGCCATGTATCAGATTTCCGTATCTACTTTAAATTGCATTGTGGGTAATGAGAATCTAACTGGAGAGCAAAGGTCATCAAGCATTAAGTTTAATTTGATCTCAGAAGGTCAAAATCCACATCTACCTCTGTCTCTCTAAATTCTTCCTCTGTCTCTCTCTGAATTTTTCCTCCATTCCGTTCATCTTCATTTTTTTCCAGGGAGTAAAATTTGAGGGATGATTGATGATGCGCAGATATGATGTGAAAAGGGAGCCATGTTTGGGGAAAAAATTGAGAGGGAGAGGGATGGAGTGAGATGAAACGATGACGACTGGTATCATTTCTCATTTGTGGTTTGGATACGATGGTCTCTAAAGTGAGAAGGAGATGTGCATGACTGGTGGAGGAGTGTGGTCAATTTCCTAACTGTCCTCGACAATATACTTCTAATTTCTTTGGAGAGGTGGTGCGTCTTTTGACGCTTTAATTTCAGCTTTTCAAGTCTCCTTTTTCATCAAATAAGAATAGACAATTTTGAAAATTAATGGGAGCTGTTGGAGTTGTATCAGGGAAAAAGTTTGGGTGTAGAAAAACCACAGATGCAAAAGAAAGAAGAAAAAAAGTTTAAACGAGTTCTATGAAAATGACAGCAGCTGAAATATAAAGGTAGCAAGAACTATCTTTTTATATATGCATTCCTTTGTTTGGAGATGAATTGCTGAAAGTAATCAAAGTCATAAAATAACAATAAATTCATACTACCCTCACATCAAGTTCCATAGCCAAGAGAAGCCTAATCTTTTAACCCATTGACTACTGAATTCTGTAATCCCCATAGACTTTGTGCAGGGACCATCGAGCTCCAGATGTCAATGGGTCAAGGGCTAAAATTAACTTTCAAATCACAGAATTATTCATGAAAAGACATACTTCGCCCCAACACCTTCCAATGCCTTTGGTAAACAAATTAATCATATAAAAATTCAACAGGATATTATCTACAATCACTCGGAATCAAACAGGGAATAACAAATAAATGTGAAAGGAAAGCTATTTTTGTTTCACAGTTATCATTTCATCACAAAACTCCACTCACTATTCTTTAAATAGAAACTCTGTGGGAGCCATTTTGAAATGATAAAAAGGTAAGATAACCTGTCCAATTGATAACCTGGCAATAAATTTCATCCCCAGAATTCCATTTTTCTTCTTCCATTCCAAATTCCAGCTTCCCTGTAAAATAAGAAGAATACTGATGGATTATTTTCAAAATTTGACTGATCAAAACGGGCGGTATCAATTTCCTAATTTATCTACCATCGTAAATTCTGGTTTTTGATGGGTTTACACTGTCAGCCGAATAATTGATGTCCAGCTCAACAAGTGAGCGTGGAAAATGAGTTTGTTGTGACGGATTCAATCATAGGCGATTTCGAGGTGATAAAAGATGACATTGGGAAGAAAATACAGTTGCAATTATTATTTTAATTGGAAGGGGGCAACAAATAAATTGATTTCTCTTTCATGAACACAGGTTGGTCTGCATTGTTCAGCAGATAATCTGCGTAAGTGCTTAAAAGTCAAGTTCACAGTTGGTAACAATACATTCTATTAACGACTTATGAAAACAATTTACATAAGGCAAAAAATATAAAATTGTTTGGGTGCCCTCCACTGACCAACCCTCTGACAATGGCCCAACCTGAAATTTTTTTTTTTTTTGGGGGGGGGGATTTCACCATAATTGAAAAAGTAATAGTAAAATTATCAATACACATGTGAAATGTAATATGAACTTTTCTAACCCTCTACAAATGGCTTTTCATCCCTTTTCAACCCTTAAAAATGAAGAAAAACAAAGCAACCTTTTTCCAGACTTAATGACGGTTGTTGTATTAGCACTGAAAGTGTGAATATATCAACTTGCACAAGCACTTAGGTTTGCAATAGATAAATGTGCATTTTAACAAATCAATTTCCTTCAGCAAGAAATTCATCCACATTGTGCTGCACTCAACCAAGTTGAGGTAAGTGGGTGCCTGGCAGGAATATTCATTCCTTGAAATGCCAAGTGTGCCGTGAATGGCTGCCGGGCTAAAGCCAGGGTAATAATAATATAAAAGCGCCTTGAGCACTCAGCAGAAGGGATACGTGCGTTATATAAATTGCATCTATTATTATTATATTTACTTGTAATTTCAAACTTGTGGAATTTCATAGCATTGCACCATTACTATGGAAACAAGGCCTATTTTTCTCCTTTGAGCAGCTTCTTTATGACCTAGTAACAACCTCATGCACAGTTAATGATGCACATAGCTTGCATCATTAAAATTCATACAGAAGATAAGATTTTTGGTAAAAAATGGGGTCGACCCCGAAGCATAAATCTTCATCTCTGCCTCATTGATTCAGAAATAGATGAACGTATTCAACAATTCAGCTGAATGGTTTTCCAAAGTGGTTGTGATACCAAAGAAGATTTATTGAAATATCGCTTTCTTTTCTGTCCAGTTCTAGATTTTTTTATTTTAATTGGATGGCATAGACTTGGATAGCAATGGGGCACACCTTAGAAATTGACATACTTATTTCATTCCTAAAGCAAAATTACGCTTTCGGTCCTGATCAAATTCAGCACACTTTGTCATCTGCGGTCATTGGTCGTACTTGGTATATGTTGACAGGACAAATATCATGAAGCAAAGTCCTCCAAAAATCATACAAATTTATTCCACCTTTTTTATTCTGATTGTTTAATCTTTGTTCACACAATATAGTCTTCATTATAGAATCTAAAGCGACCCCCTTCAATTCTTGTGATTATATCAGAAATTTTCGTTTCAAGTTTTCTCCGAGGAAATGAGGAGAAAAACTACCAGGCAAAAATGAAATTTGTGGGAGCTGAAAACATTTTCAAAATTAGAAAAGAAAATGTATACCCATGAATTCATCAAAAATAAATTTCTTTTTTGATATTTTAACCAGCTTTTTGCAGCTTTTAATGTTATTGAAGTGTGATTGAGTACAGCAAGTATCATTTTTATGAAGCAGTCTATTTAATTTGGGGGCTATCTGCATTGACATATGAATGAAATATGCAGATTTAATTACTAGAAATATAATTTTACCGAGCTATAAATTAATTCTTTTATGGTACTTCTCTACTTTGCCTTGGTGAATCTCAATATATTAGATGTCGTGCATACAAAGAAATACCAAGAACCAAACCTGCTACAAAATTAAAGTGAAAATGTACAAGTATATTCAAATCATTTTTTTCTTTCAATATACAGGATAATACGGCAGGCATCAATTTATAATACTTGTATAGCATGGTCAGGGATCAATTTATAATACTTGTATAGCATGGTCAGGGATCAATTTATAATACTTGTATAGCATGGTCACTTTTCTAGAAGGGCACATTGTGAACTCACAGGACCATCAGGGAAAAGAAAAAGGGGTTCTAAAATTCTCGGGTGAAATTAAAAAGGGCACCAAGGCCAGTTAGTAGGGTATCCAAGGCCTGGCCTTCAATGGCCTTCAATTAATTTGAAACTGTAATCATGTTGGAGAAAGCCTAGCAGGTAGGCTAGTCACCTCTACATCATCATATGGGACAAATCTACCTCTATTTATATTCCTTTGCTCACACCGAACACCAAATATTTGAACATTGGGCAATGAATTTGACCACTAAACTTGAAATGCCATTCCGTCTTTCACTGAGGTGGCGTAATTACGATAGATAGATGCGACCAATGCTAACTTGCTACCCAATCAATGCCTCTTGGTAACATACTTTTTTTTTCTTTGTTTTATAAAGAAATCAAGCAAATATATTAAAAACGAACATGAGTAAACACAAACCGTACAAATATCACGACTGATGAAATACAATGTCACTACCTCGTGACTTACAAAATAAATAGTTGAAAAAAAAACAATTAAAACAATACAGAGTCACAGAGAATGTAAACTACAATTTGACATCAAATTATATGGATGTGTTAAAAATAGATTAAAAGAAACTTGATATCACTTCAATTTATTCATCTCTATATCTATTTCTTTATTCATCATCTTTTTATGAATCTTTATTTCTATTTTTTAATCTATCATTATCTTTTTTATTCATCAAATTTTCTTGTCAAAACCATCTGTTCATTTACATCATATACTTTTTCCATTCTTTCTTCTTT